>LT649877.1:0-12108 GCA_900128395.1 Stramenopiles sp. TOSAG23-2
AAAAATGTTCTTAAAGCAAAAAAATGCAATTAGCACTACACAGGCCTTGAAAATGACATTTTACCTTAAATTATATCCAAAAATAACACTACACATAAGAAGATACACGTTAGACGGCCGACTATCTCTGGTTAAGAGCTTATATTAATAGTCGAAGCTTACCAGCTTACCAGGCTTACCAGGCTTACCAGCTTACTGGCTTACTGGCTTACGCGCAGCAATTTAAATTAGCATTGGTGCATTGAGAGAGAAAAAATGCACAAAAAAAAGGGTAAAAAGGTGCAAAACAACATATATAATAAACATAAAAAAACTTTAAACTTTATTGAACAACTCTTCTTAAACTTAAACTGTTTATACTTACTGTACCCAGAACAAAGATCATCTACACACACACACACACATATATATACACGAGATATTATTAAAAGTACATAACAAATATCTAAATACGATAATGGATTTCCCACCAACAAGTGAGGAATATAATAACTTGAATACGATAAATAAAATCAAAGCGTTGGAAAAAGAGATTAAACGCTTACGACAAAATGATGATGATGGTACAACACAAAAAATAAATAAAAAAAAAGAAGATGCACATAGAGCTATGGTAGAAATTGAGTTACAACCAGTAACGAGAGACCATGAAATAAATCGAAACTCTTGGGCGAAAATCTACCGCGATGTCACTGCTCGACGAAAAAGTTTAAAGATATTAGGAAAAGAGGTTGTAGTGGATGATTGGTTAGATTGGCGTGTAAAATGGGGACAACGTGGATCTGGACTTTTTACTTTGATGGGGTTGCTTTGTCATATTGTTGGACTACGTGTTGCAACTGTTATATTTACAGTTATTGCAATGATATTTACTGTTATGTTGTATTACAAAAATGTATCATTTGTGATTACGAAACGATTGTTAAAGGAAGCAAATGTTATTATTATTGTAATGTTAACTACTTTTAACTGTATTATTGAATTTTTACGACCCGCTACACCAATATCACCAATTAATGGAATATTGTACATGATAGCAATAAATATGTTTGTATTTATTGATGCAATGAAACTAAAAAGTCGTATATATGTAATTATAATTGCAAGTTTGTTTACAGCATTAAATATAAATAATCTCTATAGCAGGATATTTAAAGATTCAAATAAAGGAACCGTTCTATTTAATTATACTATACAAGGCGAAGAATACACAATAATGAAACGTTCAATACAACGATCAATTTTTATTCAAGTTTTCTTATTTAGTATCAAGGCTGTATACACTATGTTTATTAAAGATAAGAAAATGGAATTGTTAATATTTGCTACTGGAAATATTTATCGTGAAACAGGAACTGCATCAAAGGAAATTGAAGATACAACATTTTCAATGAAAATGAAACAAGAAAAAACAAACAGGTCAATCGACCCAGCTACAGCATGAAAAAATGTAAATTTCCCCAATTTTTGCATTATGCATAATATATTATATAACTATATATATGCATATATAAATACGAGTCGTATATTATAAAATACGCGTAGAGAGTATTTTAAATTTAAAAATATGGAATATTAAATATTATGATGGTTAAAATCTAAGTTATAATATTTTTATACTTCTCGTGTTAAAGTAATATGCTCAATACTCAATCGCAAGAATAATTTGTTATCCTACTATAGTATGGAATATTAAATATTATGTTTTTATCTGATGAAATATCATAATGTGCGCACATATATGTATATGTATCATACTATGATACCGAGAATATTTTTACAATATGAGCACACGTATTAAAACACCCACACCACACCTTTTCAACAAAACCACACATTTAAACTTTCTACCACCTTAGCCTTACACATTTGGTCTAGATAATTGTTTTATTATTTACGAACTTAATAACGAACCATCTTCAAGCATATCATGAATTTCTTGATCATTATATCCTAAGACATGTTTCATGATATATTTGCTATCACCACCTAATGTAGGTACAGCAGTTTTATTTTCAATTGGTGTATTAAGAAATTTAACTGGATGTTTTGGTTGTCGTAATTTTCCAATTACATTTGTCTCGCCAGTTATAAATGTTTTATTCTTTGTGGAGTGTATAGCATATATATACAAATGAGTGATGTGTTAGCGGGTATGCTGGTATGATATGATATATATGATATATATATATCTTTTTTAGGCTTAGGGAAATAATAATTTACTTACGTGTTGTATTTGTTCATTTAAATGTACTTTATCCCATGGCAATACGGCACTACCAGGCAAATCATTCTTTACAATACGTTTGATACATTCATCTGTTGTTAAATTTACAAAACTTGTTTTTGCCTCTTCAAAAAATTGTTTAAAATTTTTATTTCTAAAATCTGGATTAGCATATTTTGTTGCCCATGGTAAGTCATGAAAAGCATTTAATACACGTTTCCATGTACTTCTTGTTCTTAAATTTAATACAAATGCACCATCTTTTGTTTTAAATGGGCCGGCACTTGGGATACTTGAATCAGTTTCTTTCCGTTCTGGATGATCAATCACACCAGCAACACTATTTTCAATTCCCATGAAATGTGTTCCAACATCGAGCATGTTTATCATTACATGCTGCCCAGATCCATTTCCATTATTTGCTCGTGCAAATAATGCAGCATTAACTGCATTTGATACATTTAGTGATGTAATTTTATCGATAACAATGTTTTGTACCATTTCCACTTGATCCCCTTGTTTGTCTTGACTTTCAAAATCAGCCATCCCACTCAATGCTTGAATTACAAAATCATATACCATTTGTTTTGAATATGGACCTGACGGCCCCATGCCTGAAATAGATACATAAATAAGTTTTGGATTTAACTTTGATATTTCTTCATACCCTATTCCCATACGTTCCATTACACCAGGACGCATATTTTGTATAAAAACATCAGCTTTCATTAATAACTTCTTCAATGCTTGTAGACCTTTTGGCGATTTTGTATTTAAAGACAAAGACTGTTTCCCACGATTAGCAAAAGCAAATGATGCTGGTGTACTTGATGGTTTAGCACCACTGACTCCTCTGAATCTATCCCCAACCCCATTTGCAGCTTCAATTTTTATGACGTTTGCACCTTGATCTGCAAGCATCATAGCCCCCATAGGACCACTCACCATTTGGCACATCTCAATTACTAACACGCCGGATAAAGGTCCAGAACGTTTTAAAAATGCACGAGACATGTTGTAATAATTTTAATGGATATTATATAAATATTAAATTTATTTATTTAATCTATTTAGATATGGAATATTTTTTTTGTATATCTGTATATCTTCTATGTAATTATTGTTACTTATTATTATTAATTATACCACCACACCGGGTGGTTGTTGTGTTGGTAGGACTGATTATTATAGCAACGCTATATAAATACCTGGTAAGAAGCGAAGATTTTTTATATACATGTCTTTTAGTATAGCTAGCTCTAGGCCTGGATAGCAGCGGGTCGTCGTCGGTATCTTTTATAATATACATACAAGTATGTGATAGGTGCATAGATATATAAAAGATATTTTGAAAGATTTTACCAGCCGCCACCACTGGCCAGATGTGTTAAACCAGGTGAAAATATATTATGATAATTACAAATTGCAATGATTTGAAAGAGAATTGATACCACATCATTATATAACTATTTTTTATCATAAACAATAAAATATAAGCGATATAAAAATGACAACAAAATTACCACCAGGTTCAGGAACAAATATTAAATTTACACGCGAGGAATTAGCCAAATTAAGATTACAACGACGTATTAATCATAAAGCAAAATTAAACAATGTATTTATAATAGGTGGAACACATGGAAATGAGACAAATGGCGTATATCTTGCTAAATATTTCATGAAATCACCGGATGTAACTTGTAGATCAAATTTTCAAACTTCAGTCGTATTATCTAATGATGCAGCAGTTAAAAATAACTCAAGATACGTTGAAGTAGATATGAATAGATGTTTTTTATTAAATGATTTAGTTTCAATAAGTGAAAAAAATAATAATGATGATAATGCAGTTGTAAATAATGAAAAATTGTTATTGGAACAAAAAAGAGCATATCATTTAAACAAACATGTGCTAGGGCCTAAAGAATCAATTAATCCAAAAGCTGATATGATATTTGATTTACATAATACAACAGCAAATACAGGTGTGGCATTAATGTTAGCTCCAGATGATATTTTTGCACATGAAATTGCTGCATTTTTGTCATCCATTGATTCTTCCGTGAAAATTTGCAATTGGACACCGTTGAAAAACACATTAATGGGGGATTGGGGACTATTGCCAACATTGGGACGTAGTGGTATGACATTTGAAGTTGGACCATCTCCATGGGGTAATTTAAATGGGAAAACATATGATCAAAGTCGTAAGCTTTTATTATCTGCATTAGATTATATTGAAAAACACAATGAAAACATATTATTATCTGATGATGGGCAAACAAATCCAACTATTAGAAAGAAAAAAGTAATAGTAAATATACATCAAGGAATTGGATCGATAATGTATCCAAAAGATGGAAATGGTGAAATTAATGCAATGGTTCATCCTGATATTCAAGATAAAGATTTCATAGAGTTGAAAGATGGGAATCCATTATTTTTAAATTTAGATGGTACGACAGAATATTTTTACAAGAAGAATTATAAATTCATTAATACACAAAAAGGCGATGATGAAGAAAAGATTTTTCCTTTTTTCATTAATGAAAGTGCATATTATGAAGGTGGAGTCGCAATGGTCATAGCAAGAAGAAAAACAATTGAAATTGGAATACATGATGTTCCAGTAAGCTCGCTATTATGAGAAAAGGGAAGAAAAATATTATTAAAAAAATAAAAATACGAGCCGTAAAATAAATGTGTGTGTGAGTGCGTCATGTAATTCGTATTATTTAATATGATGCGCATATGTAATACCCTTTTTTTATTTTTTTACATTCCAAAAATTAATCTCGTCACATGATCTGCTTTCTTATGATGTGGTCGAATACAACCTAAATATTGCAAATCAGAAACCGCAGTAACAAATCTTGCTTGTAAATCCACATTTTTCACTGATTTATCAAGATCATCAGTCAGTTTTTTTAACAATTCTGCTGCATCTTGACTTTTTTTTCGAGTACCAATACGTTTTTTTTGCTTTTTCCCAGACGTACCACTGCTATTACCATCTGTAAGATCAAGGTAAGTTTTATCATCTATATTTTCATCAACAATCGTAACAAATGATTGAAACCAATCATACAAATTGATATCTTTACCACGTTCTTCCATCAATGAATATACAATTGATATATCTGGCATTTCTTTATATATATGCTTTTCATTAGCATCTCTTTCTAAATTTGCCATGTAATGATGTGGATTCGACAATGCTGCTAATGTCAATTTACGTGGTTGAGCACTAAATAATTTTGCTAGATCACCTTTACGCCTTAACATGGATAATTCATACAATGGAAATGTACTAATGTGACATAACCGTTCTTTCACAATATAATCCATAAATTTAAAGAAATTCAACGTTACTTCTTCCAGTTCATTTGTATCATGCATTGAAGATGAAGATTCTCGTTTCTGTTTACTACGTTTACGCAAAGATGAAAAAGCTAATTTTCGTTTCTTTGCAAAATTCATATTTTTTTTACTTGTCATTGATGATGGTAATTTTTTTGCACCATTATCATCTTCTTTATTTTTATTATCATCATTCTCATATAGTACAAGAGCAACACTAGTAGTATTAGAAGACGTTGTTGAAGAAGATTGTTTGTTGTTGCTATCAGCTTCGTCGCTACGTTCCTGTGATTCCATTTGTTCCGTATCTTCTTGCAATCGATCTAATTGTTTAGTTATTTGACTCAACATTAATTCTTCAGCTTCTAATTTACGATTAGCTTCATCAAAGTTATTATTTTTTGTATTTCTATCAAATGTTTGATCTAGATCATAAAACATATTATCCCATATTTTTACTATATTGATTAAATGTCGTTTTGTACAATTGTTATTTAACATTGTTTTTATTTTACGTGCAAAATTAAACCAATAATTTCGAGTTTCTAATGAATCAATATAGACACGCCGTATGCCAGGTATTTGTGAATTAGATGTTCGTGTCATGTTGTTGTTGTTGTTGTTCATATTTTGTAATGTATATTTCAATGTATCATATATTGCATGAAAGACAAAACCATAAACGCGTTTATATACATGTATATCTGCCAACCAATTTGCAATTTTCTTCTTATTTTGATTTAAGGTTGATACTTGTTTTTTGCTCGATGACGACGTTGCAGTTGTTGTAGTTGTCGTTGTAGTAGTAGTAGTAGTGTTGTTGTTGTTGTTGGTGGTGGTGTTACTATTTGATGCCATTGTCCCTGATGCAGAGGATGACAAATGTTTTGTAGATGGAAATGACATTAAATATTGTACATCTTTATTGCCTAAATCTTGTATTAATTTCATAGCACTGTCCATAACTCCCTCCGTTCCAATACATTGACCCAGATCCATCGTCAATGCAGATAAACGAGTTGTATAATAATGTTCCATCATAGCAAATTGCAAACTACGTATGTAACTTGATACACTAAATGTGTATTCTAAAAATCGATCGGACATCCAACGCAAAACATTATAGGATAAACGTAATGGAAAATTCGAGAAATTACAAGATACAAATAATTTATCAATGACATTATCCATTGTTTTCATAGAATTTTCTAAACGTATTGTACGCATCCATAATAAATTTGTAACTGGTCTTGGCAATCGTGCATGGACAGCATCAGGGCCAGTCACACTAGCAACGCCTAAAATGAGGCACAGTGGCAAACCTCTACGATGTGCTTTTGTTATCGTAATTAAAACATCTTGTAGTACACCAGGCTTGAAAAAATCAAAATCTTCAATACAAAGAATCATTGGTGGGCATTCTTTTTCTCTTTGCTGCTTATGTTGTTCATCATTATTATTATTGCTACTACTGCTGCTATTACTATTACTATTATTATTATTATTATTATTTGTAGCATTTGTATCATCATTTACATAAAAATATTTATACCATTCTTCTACATCACCAAGTGGTGCTAAAATATTTCGACCACGTTTTACTTTTTTATTAAAACGAGCTTCTTCTTTTTTTCTTATCTTTGCATCTAAAGCGGCATCAATTGCAGTTGTTACTGCTTGTGTACTATCACGTATATTTCGTGTAGTTCCATCGTCGTATTTATTATTATTATTATTATTAGTATTATTATCTACAACATTGTTATTATTCGAATTAGCTATAATTGTACTTGGAAATGTATTGCATAGATTTTTAATTAGTAGACTTGATACATGTCGTTTAGCAGTTGTCGTTGATTCACAATCGCGGGCAAAAATAGATACGACATGTGGTGTACAAGATTTTAATAAATGCTTTTTCAAACCATCAAAAGTCTTACCATGATCAGATAAATTCAAACCAGCACAAACAATTGCAGTTGGTAAAAAACGATCACGTGGATTGATTCTTTGTGGTAGTGCTGGTATAAAGCCAGGGGAAGGAGCACGATTGTTGGATTTTTTTGCAGTAGTATTTGCTGTTGTTGTTGCGGTACCATCATACGCCGTCTCTTCTTCATAACTTCTCCATTTCGCGGAACAGCCATCTTCCCCATATGCATCGTGGAAAAAAGTATTTACTTCATTAAATGCTTTTGCGTTCAATTTCATAGATAAAGCTTTTTCCAATGTTTCCAATGAATTACGACAAGATAAATATGCTTTATGCCTTGCTTGTACTGCATCAACACTTTCGCCGGGATAACATGGTGGAAAAATAGAAGTTTCTTTTAATTTATTGTTTTGATTATCTATTATTATATTATTATATTCTTCATCTGTAGTTGGTATTGATTTTGGTTGTGCATTAATATCCGCTTCAAATGTACCTTTTTTATAATGAAAAACAGAATCTACCAAGGAATCGTTCTTTTGTGATGCCATAGTTGTATTTTTGTTGTAGGTATTAAAAAGCAACACGATTTATATTTTTTAAAATTTTCTTAAATAGATACGTATATATTTATGTATATATATATATATATGTGTGTGAATGTATATCCTTTCGATCAGATATGTATCATTAATCTAATCTAATATCAATTTAAATTTATATATTTAAATTTTAATAATTCAATTTTTTAAATAATTTTCAATTATTATTTTTTTTGTTGTTGTGCTTGTTGATAATAAAAAATTTTCAAAAAATTAAGTGTTATAATTAGGGTTAAAATATTAGTAATTTTGATATACCACCAGTAGTGTAGGTGGTAGGCCTAGTCGGTAATATAGGCCTATCAAAATCGGTAATAAATAGATATCCACGTATACTAAATCTGCATGACTTCATGAACAGCCGCCACACAGCCGCCAGTTTGCCAGTTTGCCTCGTGGTTTCTGTACAATTTCAAGGATGATTTGGTATATCCGTCACAGTAGCTATTTACCTACTATTTATTTATAAGTAGTTTCAGCATATATTTATGACGAACACTACGCACCCATAAATATATATTCCATATACTGGCATATACTCTGTACATAAACAAAATAGAATTTCACTTGTGTATTGAAGAATATTCATAACACAATCTATTGATATTAGTTTATTCACACATATATAAATATAAGACAACAAAAAAAAATCAAACAAACAATCAAAAGATGAAAGTAATTGCAACGTTATTATTAGTAACCATAGCATTCACAGCAGTAGCCGCTGAATCCAAACATCCAACATTACCAACTCGATGGAAAGCTACCGTCCACGAAGATGAGGTTGGTATCGTATTCGAGTCGTACAAAATGGTTGATCGCCCTACCCCTGCAAATCCTTCCGCAAAATGGACTAACTTCACCGATGGTAGCTGTCAACGTTTAATCTTTGATCCAGATCTTCCTGATGCATCTAGATATTTACTAGGTTGTGATGCATTAGATTGTTGTATTGAATCACAATCTGGGAACCACATAGAATATCAAATTCCAAACGTTCATCCAGCTGCATTAGCACCTGTGAAACATCTTGGTCAAGAAACCATTAATCAAATGGAAGGAAGTAAAGCTAATAAAGTAACTTGCGATGTTTGGACATGGTCTTTTGGCCCAGAAACGTTATTTGCATTCACCTCAAAAGACCCAAAAACAAATGGAACTGTTTTGAATAGATGGATTGCTAACATTGAAGGTATGAATTACACCAATGATTATTTCGGATATGCTGCGCCAACCAAAAATGAAATTGCAGCATTTGATGCTCAGTTTAATGTACCATCCATTTGTAATAATGCTATGTCATGTGGCGATGCATATGGAAAAGGCTTGATCAGCAAGCAATCGTTAAATTTTGTACGTGCAGGTGAAGAAGCAATAACAAAAAAAACCAAAAAATCTGATGCACATCCAACATTACCAACCATGTGGACTGCTACGGTTACCGAAGATGAAGTTGGAACTGTGTTGGAATCTTATATTATGATTGATCGCCCAACGCCAACAAATCCATCTGGCAAATGGACCAATTTTACTGATGGTAGTTGCCAACGTTTAATTTTAGATCCAGATCTTCCGGAGGCAGCAAGATATTTACTTGGATGCGATGCTCTCCCATGTTGCTCTGAATCACAAGAAGGAAATCATCTTGAATATCAAATTCCTAATGTTCATCCAGCTGCTTTTGCAACTGTTAAACATGGTGGTAAAGTTGAAATTCAACAAACGTTAAATGGTAAAACTATTACAACAAACACTGATGTGTATTCATGGTCATTTGGTCTTGGAAAATGGTATGCATTTGTTACCAAAACTAATGGTACAAGTGCTATTTTAAATCGATGGGTAGCAGAAGCGGAAGGTAAAAATTTCACAAATGATTATTTCAATTATGAAGTACCAAAAGACGTTGCTGCATTTAAATCTCAATTTGCTGTACCTGCTATCTGCGATAAAGCACCATCTTGTGGTGAATTATTTAAACAAGGTAAATTATCTGAAAAATCAATTAATTTTTTAAATAATGGAAGATTAGCTGTAGACACTACCGCAAGTCGTCAAGGTGAAAACAAAGCAGTTTTAATGAAATTAATTAGTAATTTGTAAATAGAACACAAATATTTTAAATAATTAATTTAAATTTTCACAAAAAATTCATTATCAAGGCTTCATATATATATATGCATATCCGTATCATATAATATAATTATTATATCATACGTATCATACGAATATGATATTTAAATATTATGGTCATATTTATATAATTTAATATATATACGCTTCGTATATATATATTTATGATGTCATCCCATATCACATTTTAGAAAAATAGAACTTTGTACGTATCATTTACAGAAATACAACGTGTATCTCACACATATATTAAATTAAGAGAGAGAGAGAGTTAAAAAAGTCTTGTGTACAAAGCATGTACGTACAAAGTATATCTATTTAAATATACAAACCATTGTACGACGTATAAAAAATATTTTTTTAGTACACTCGGTACATTTTTTTTTCTCTCTCTCTAAATTACAACGCAGATGGGGCAGTTCGAACCGTTTGATATGGCATACCATCCAAATAACCACATAATATTTTATACAATTTTGGATTCGAACAATCTTCTGCTAATGATCTTGGAAAAGAATTTTGAAAATCTTCTTGTGATTGAATTGATCTATTACGAAAATAGTTTGCCAACATAATCCGACAACCATTTTTTTTACGAGGATATGCACCATGCCATGTCGCACCATGGAACAAAATAACAGAACCAGCTGGACATTCGACAGGAATTGCTTCACTTGCTGCATTTGCACCTGGATTTTGATGTCGACGATGTGATCCTGGTACTATTGCTAAAGCACCATTATCTAATGTATAATCTGTTAGACACCAATTGGAATTGGCATTTAATGCATTTGTCCCCCATGGCAATGGAACACCACCTTGATCAGCATGCATTGCAAGATTTCTCTCGGTTGCATAATTCGATGGTGCGCCTTTCCATTTTATAACAGCATTATTACTTGAAAATCTAGAAGCACGAGGTCCAATCATATGTTCAATCAAAGCTAGACATACTGGATTTAAAGCTAAATCACGAAATTCACGATGATATCTACCCATTTGTTGCATTAACATTTGAAATGGTTCATTGTGATCGTTGCTATTCTTCTTCTTATTATTATTATAAGGAATTGGTGTAGAAGCTGGTTTTGGTCTTGTTTTATTTGTATTTGAAGTTTGTATTAAAAAGTCAGTCCCACTGGGCCATTGCATAGCTTTTAAAGGGCCATCTTCCTCTGTCCATTTACATCCAGTTACTTCACTAGCTTTTTGTAATACTAAATCTTTTAATTTATTGATTGTTTCCATTGAAACACCATGAACTTCAGGTGGTACTATACAATATCCATATGTATCCAACTCCAACGCATACTTCTCAATATTTAATTTACGTATATTATTATAATGTAGTTCCAATATTTGATGCGATGGATTTTTTGTATTTGGTGCATTAGTACTAATAATAGAAGAGGGTTTATTATTATTATTTGATGACAATGATGACATTATTTTTTTTTTGTTTATTTTGTTTTCGTGATAGACTTTCTATATACTACGTGGACATAAAATTATTATATTATATATTCCACTTTCTTCCCCAAGACTTGTTTTTCTTTACATATATCTATTCTATTCCATTGCACCATTCTATATTCTATCTATTTCATGTGCATACACAGAGTGTATATATATTAATATAAGCAGCAGTAAATCAACAACTAATATTTCAATCACAGTTAGAATTTATTTCCGAGAATATAAAATTTATCATTCCAGCATTCTCTTCTATGATGGTATCAATACAGTAAGGATGTTTTGTCTAAAAAATATCAGATCAGTGTTTTTTCCAAAAAAAGAAGATTAATTATAATTTTATGTCATTTTGGTAGTAATATAAGGGCTTCACCGAG
>LT649878.1:0-12095 GCA_900128395.1 Stramenopiles sp. TOSAG23-2
TTTCAGTAAATTAATAATTTAGTCAAGTACAAATTTTAATGTATAAATTTAATGCCTGAAATTCTGCTATCCCTAATTTCTGAAAACGTGAAATGTCAAAATTATTTTACCAATTGATAGGAAAAATGGTATACTAGTGGAGCCTAACTTTAAAAAGGTGTTTTCAATGTTTTTCCTTTGTTTTCATGTAATGAAATGAAAAATCCATCGTCATAACAATGAAATATTAAAATTTAGGTTGAAAATGTTGAAAATGATGAAATTTGATGGAAAATATGCGCGATGTAATGGTATTCCATGGTATTCCACTCAGTTTCTTGATGTGCGTAAAATCATCTCCCATTTCCACACTAGAGCTGAGATGAGCGGATCCCAGGATCGCTAAAAAAATAAATTGAGAAAAAAATTTTTTGATGATGTTTTTTTACCTTGTTGATACAGTATGCCATGGTATGCACATATAACTGAATTAAATAATCAAAAATAACAACGGAAAATACGGAAGAAACACATAAAAACAAAAGACACGATCAATCTATCTGCATATTTAAAATTTATATTATTCTTATTCTTCTTATTATTAGTAGTATATATCTATATATATATAAAAAAGAGACAAACCATCTGCATATATATAAGATTCATATTGTTCAACATGAAAACAACGAATGAAACTGAAATGGTTACTATTGGCGATGGTTTTACACCTGAAGCTGCCAAAAGTATAGGTCATTTAAAAAATAAACAACGACCGAATGTGATGCAAAAATACCGATATCAATGCCAAAGTTTAGTAAAAAAAAACACGATACTAATGATGAGAAATAAAATATCAACACTTGCAATGTTACTTGCACCTGCAATCTGCATACTTTTATTTGGTTTAATTGTTATTGATGAAAAACAACGTGAGATGAAAGTAATAAGTGACCCAAAAGACTTTTTCTGCTTAGGGGAAAAATGCGAAAATGCTGGAGCAACAACTGGTGGAGAGGGAAATGTTTTGCCAAAATGTTTAATATTTGATAGGCAAGGAGGAAAATATGGATATGGAAAGGTTATCCCAGCGGCGAAATGCACATCGTTAATATATGCACCGTCAGGCAACGATGAAGTGAAAGAGTTGATGACAATGATATCAAAAAAATCACAAATGACACACTCTAGTGGTGGAACAAGTGAAGTAACAGTGGATGATGTTCTTGCAAGTGATGTGTATGGAATGGAAACTACAGAAGATTTAAAGCTATGGATGCAACAAGAGAAAAACCTTGGCTATGTTACAGCTGTAGTTGATTTTAATGCTTCATCATCTGCAACATCTATTGGCCAAACTATTAAGTATGACATTTGGTATAATGAGACAATCATAAATCGTGAATGGTATAAGAATGCTCGATATGATGATATGGAAAAATTCACTGAAACTAGCTCATTTGGATTGCAAATACAACGCAGTATTAACGAAGGTATACTTGGTATACGAAATAAATTAAAGGGCGACAGTGCCAATAACGAGGAAGCATCTTTAACAGTTCGATTCAAACGTTTCCCAGAAGTACCTGCAACAAAAGCATTTCGTAATCGATTATGTGATGGAGATCCAAGCGCCGAGGCACAAGTTGGAGTTTGGATTTTCCTTGCCATTATGGTTGATTTCTTAATTGCAATTATTACCGTCGTTGGGGAAAAAGAAAAAGGTTTACTTGGTGCAATGCGTACCGTTGGAGTCAATGAGTTTATCTATTGGCTTTCATGGTTGTTTTATTTTGGAACAATATTATTTTTTTCCATTTTGTTATTGATTATTGTTGGATTAATGTTTGGCGATACATTACCTTTTTTTAAATACACAGAGTTCGGAGTTTTATTCCCATTGCTTTATGTATATGGAATAACGATGATATCGATCGCATTTTTATTTGCATCATGTATAAGCCGTGTGCAGACTGCTACAAGAATTGCCGGTGCAGTTTTTGGATTAGGAATTGTTATTGTAAATTTCCTTGTTGGCACTGGGCCATTTCTCACACCATTGATTATGGACCCTCTCATATTTCCACCTTTTTGGCGTGGTTTTTTATATGGTGTGGTACCGCCAGTTGCATTCGGCTCCGTAGCACAACACATAACAGCCCAAACGATGCCAGCACATCGTGTAGATCAAGTAACCAATGAAACTTCTTACAGTTCAAAATTATATACAGTAGCGAACTATACGGGAGGTCCACTTCCGCTACCAGAAAATCCAAACGATAATGTAAATGAATATATTTATACAAACCAGAGTAGTTTAAATTGCCCAATTGGTACTGATCCAGTAAAATGTTATTATCATCAAATTCCCATGTCGGAGGTGATTGGGCCAATGTATACGATGTTTTTTGTATGTATGCTATTAGCGTGGTACTTTGGACAAATTTGTACAAGTACAGGTGGTGGCAGAAGCCAAAGTTTATACTTTATTTGCGATCCTAGATACTGGGGATGTCTTAAAACAAAGGCGAAACAAGTTCCTTTTACCGATCAAGATGATTTAGATGAAAATGTAAAAGCAGAGAATAAGCGTTGCCGAGAAGGTGATGAAAACCTAAGTGCTGTTCGTATTGCAGATTTGGTAAAACAATATGGTCATAGCTTTAAAGCCGTGAATGGATTATGTCTATCGATGGAATATGGACAAATATTTGCTTTACTCGGTCATAATGGAGCTGGAAAAACAACTAGTATACGTATGATGACCGGTTTAGAAAATGTTACCAGTGGAGAGGCGGATGTTGCTGGATATGACGTTTCATCAAGAACGCAGGAAGTTCGGGATAGAATCGGCATATGCCCACAACATGATGTTTTATGGCCCCAGCTAACAGCTAGAGAGCATTTAGAGGTTTACAGCATGTTCAAAGGTAATCTTGATGGTTCTAAAAAAATTGATGAAATATTACATGGTGTAAAATTACACGACGTGCAAAATAAGCAAAGTGGTAAATTCAGTGGTGGGATGAAACGTCGATTGTCTGTAGCGATTTCTGCAATGGGTAATCCCGATGTAATTTTTCTTGATGAGCCGACAACAGGCATGGATCCAATGAATAAAAAGTCAGTATGGGATATGATTCAATCGTTAAAGAAAGAAGCATCTGTTGTATTGACTACGCACAGTATGGAAGAGGCGGATGCTCTTGGCGATCGCATTGGTATTATGTCACATGGTCATTTGGTAGCCTTAGGCACAGCGCTTGAATTAAAAACACAACATGGCAGTGGATACCGTGTAAAACTGGTAACTACTAAGATGGGAATAGTTAAAGATCAAGTGAAAAAATATGTCCCAAATGCGGAATTGGTAGATGATAGCGCTGGGTCGTTAAGTTACGCAATACATAAAGAATCGATGAACCGAATGCCCGAATTATTTAAATGGATTGAACAAAATGTAGGAACGGAGGAAAGAAATGATTCTATGTTAACTGATTGGGCAGTATCGAACACTACACTAGAAGAAGTGTTTATACAATTAGCAAGAAAAGAACATGAACAAGAAAGTGGTAATGCAAGTAGCAATTCAGAGGAGGTTGTAAACATGCAAATTGTAGTTCCGCCTCAAAAGGTTGTCGGGCAAACGATGACGATCCAAGTTGCGTTACCAGATGGTACACCTGTCCAAATACCTTTATCAGCGGAGCTTGAACCTAACCAAACTTTGGTAGTTCCGGTAAAAGTACCGAAAAAAATGCCTACTGTGCTCAATCCTGTATCTGATGTGGATAAAAAGGATGAAATACTACAAAAACCATTACCACAAACCACTATTACGGAAGAGGACAAAATAAATGTTGCAAAAAGTAATAAATCACGTGCATTTGAAGCATTGATTCGCCAGCGGATTACATATCAATGGAATCAAAGACGTAGTAACTGCAAATTGTGTCTTTGCCCATTAATCGCAATGTTTATTTTATTGGCTATTTTTTCTGGACTTGATGCTTTGGTAAAATTAGGCGAGGAAAGAGCCCAATTCAACAAGAACATAGATGAAGAAAATTGCAATTCATGTATCAGCCAAGCGAAAACCTTTTGTGAGAGCTGTGGCGTGAAAGGATCTTTCAGTCCAGGTTCTGAACAAAGATATGAACAAATGTGCTTTAACCATGAAAACGGGAAAGTTAAATATACATTCAAAAATGAATGGGATGAGTGGAAACAGCATTTAAATCATGTAGCTACACAAGGTTTTGGCTTTTGTCAAGTTTGTGATTATTGTAGTAAAAACACTTACGCTAGTGTTGCAGCACATACAGAGGATGGGACGAGGCAAGTTCAAGTTGGGGGAAATACAACACATCCAATTATGGCTGAACGTCCATGGAAGAAGAATTGGAATGGGACAAGGCTGGATTTTGCAAACGACGTAACACTCGCCAACTCATTTGGAGTTGCTTTTAATTGGTTGCTCAAGGGTACAAATGGAAACTATCTTAATGATTTTGAAGGTTGTGACAATATAAATCAACATGTTTGCTCATTCAATTCATCTGCAATTCCCTTTTCATTGCAAAATATGTGCTCTTGTGATGCAACGAAAAGTGAATTCAAACAAACAGAGGATTTAATGTGTTTCGAAGGTTGTATGAAACATAAAAACAATATGCGTGGTGGATTAACGGATCGTTTGCCATTTATTATACCTGAAACCATAGATCAACCGCATCAACACTCAACTCAGAACGGTAGAGATCATCAGTGGTTTTTAATAAATTCAGTATCTACAAGTGCAAGAGTTGGTATAGTTGCTGTGGAAAGTGAGAAAGCAGGGTATTTAGGTTCAAAATCTGGCGGTCTTGCTGATACAATAGAAGGTGCACGTTGTTGGCAACATCGCGATCAAGATAGTCTATACAAAGCAGACGAGGAGCATAATGGTAATTGGTTCCCGTATACTACAAATGGTCATGAGGTACGTTGTGAATTTTTTAACAAGTCTGATTCCCGAATAGTTCAATTTCTGGAAGGAAACGGTACATGGAATGAAAAGCAAACTGCGGCTATTAATGGATTTAAATCTCGAGGTATTGCAAAATTTTCTAGTAGTAGCAGTGGGTTGGTTGGACAATTTCCACAAAATATTATTTTTGTGGAAGATTCGTTCTTAGTTCAAAAGGAGAAACAATGTAAAGTGCAAGGGAATAATACGGACACCTGGGTTACTTGCGCACCAAGACAACCATGTACATGTGTTAACGATGCTAGGTTTGAGACTCCATGGGATAAACCCGATAGTTTTAAATGCGCCGATAATTCATGCACTGATAATGGAATGGTAGATGAAGCATGCCCAGCTATTAATTGTCCTGCCCCGGAAGGAGACAAACGCCGATTGAATATTGAATCTTCGGAAGGAGACAAACGCCGATTGAATATTGAATCTTCGAAAGGAGACAAACGCCGATTGAATATTGAATCTTTTAATTGTAAAGAGGAACAAATACGCACTCAACGAGTATATGTATCTCCTACATACGTGCAATATAGTTCAGCTGCTGCTATAAATACCGAACTATATCAGAATCAACAAAAGGTGCTTGATGGTACAATTGCAAAGATGGAATTTGAAGATAGTATGCAAGCGATGGAAAAAGCAGACGAATCGTTTTTGTCAGCTGCAATGATTTTTAACAAAATTGATGCCACGAAAATTGCATATGATGTAACATTTCAAAGTTACTTCACTGAACCAACCTCTGAATGTGATTTTATTTACAAGTACCCAATGGCAGCACTCAGGAAGAAGCAATCTGATGATGCAGATCATGTTTGCAACTCAATGGTTGCAGAGTGGAGATCCAGTCCTTGGTTCCCACCAAGAACAGATCCATGGAATGTTGTCAACTCTATATACAAATTTGGAGGCGAGGGCAGGGTAGTTGGCGCGGGGAACTGGCTTCTTAATACATTATCAAATGGTATATTGCGAAAACAAGGGTTAGGCGTCAAAATTGAAACTGGATTCAAAGCCATACCATTTCCAATCAGTGTTTTGAAAGGATTAGAATTTGTGGAAGGATTCAAAAGCTTCTTAGCCTCGTTCTTCACCCAGTTGATCATATCAATCGTTTTATCACCATTGCTTACTGCTGTGATACAAGAAAAGGAATTGAAATTAAAAGCAATGATGAGAATGATGGGTATGGAAGAAAAAGTTTATTACATAGTTACATATTTATGGAACTTTTTGTTTGCATTTGGATTCTTCTTTTGGTTCTGGATGATAGGAGTTATAACTGGTGCTATTTATAGTGCTAGTGGTGAAGGTAACGAGACGATATTCACAAGAACGGATGGATTAATATTCATTTTTTTATTTATTGTATATGCACATGCACAAGCTATGTTTATCTTTTTGTTGACGAATTTCTTCCACACTGCAAAAAAAGCAAGTAGTTCAGGTTTCTTCATAATGTTAGGGTTTTTGATTCTTACTGCAATGTTAAATGGTACATATGAAGAGGCTGCATGGGGAGGTAAGCCAGCACCATTTTACGTCATGATGATTCCACCAATAGCTATGTTTCGAGCTATCTATTTATTAGACCAGCAAGCAATTACATGGGAAACATTAACAGTTCAACATGAAATATCAAATATTTTTGGTTGGATGCTACTATCATCAGTATTGTTTTTCTTTTTGGATAATTATCTAAGCAATGTGATGCCACGCCAATATGGTACAAGACGAAGATGGGATTATCCATTTCAAATGCTAAAAGAAATGTTGAAAGAAAAAGTTCATCCTACAAAATCAGCGGAGGGTGAGAAGGAAACAAATGAAGGAAAAGGTGTTAAATTAACTATGCCAGCAGATCTTGAAAGTGGTGCCGTGCATGAAGATGATGATGTAACAAAGGAACGAGAATTAGTACTAACAGGTGTTTACAACAAGGAAAATTCCAAAATTTTAACGTATGATTTAAATAAGATGTATGGTAAATTTTGCGCTGTGAAATCAGTTACATTCCATGTGAAAAAAAGCGAATGTTTTGGCTTACTTGGACCAAATGGTGCTGGAAAAACCACCACGATATCTATGTTAACAGGCTTGTTTTCTCCATCCAGAGGCAATGCTTCCGTATCGGGATATGATTTAAGAAAAGAATTAAAATCAATTTATGATGTCATGGGAATTTGCCCACAATTCGATATTTGTTGGCCAGATTTAAATGTGGAAGATCATTTATATTTCTATGCCCGTTTGAAAGGCATGACTAAAGAGAAAGAACAAGCAGCAGTGAATAAATTAATTAACGAAGTTGGTTTGACAGATGCCGCGAAAAGCAAGAAAAAAGCGAAGGAGCTAAGTGGTGGTATGCGAAGACGCTTATCGCTTGCAATGTCATTGATTGGGGAACCAGAAGTAGTATTTTTAGATGAACCTACTACTGGTCTAGATCCAGAAACGAAACGTAACATTTGGGCTTTGCTTGATAAGGTAAAGCAAGGTCGATGCATTATATTGACCACACATTCTATGGACGAAGCGGATGCATTATGTGAAAGAATTGGAATAATGAGCCACGGTTTAATGCGATGTGTCGGTACAAATTTACATTTAAAAAATAAATATGGAAATGGTTATAAAATTGAAATACGCTTTGTAAAGGAGGCATTGGAAACCGCAAATACATTTGTCATGAACATAATACCAAAAGCTACAGTATTATCAACTACGAAAGATACGCGTGTATATCAAGTTTTAAAAACGGATGTTGTATTATCAGAAGTATTTCGAGCAATGCAAGATCGAAATGATAGTATTGGCATTTTGGATTATGGTGTTAGACAAACAAGTTTGGAAGAAGTATTTTTAAAGATTGCTAGAGAAAGTGAAGCTGCATTTCAAAATAAAAAAAAATAAAACCTCTGATTATATAAATTCGTATAAAAATGAAATACATATACATATATGATATATATTATATATATATATATATATATTTAAATAAGAGAAATTTTTATAATATAAATTGATGGTTAAAATCTAAGTTTTATAGTAATTTTACTTCTTTCGTAAATATAACGTGCTTCAATACTCAATCTCTCAAGAATAAATTTATTCTAATCCTGATGCATACTATGTGAAGCTCTAATGCACGTCTTTAATATTAATATATATATAATATATATATATATACTCGTACGAAACAAAAGTTAAATTGGCTTAAAGCACAATGGGTCAATGAAACTTGTAGAAATCTACAAGCTAAAGTGATCAAAACCGCGGCTTTTTGCCACAACCGTGCACTTCAAGATCTTTCTCCGGATAGTTACCGGTTGTTGTTCACAACAGGATCTTTCACTTTGACAACCTGACCGTTTTCGAATGAGCCCGGCGTCCAACGCGTTCAACGTTCGAACATGTTGGAAGGATAGAAACCTACTTGTGATTGTAGAGTATTAGTTTGCAGAGGTAACCTACTTGTGCCTGTAGAGTATTAGTTTGCAGAGGTGCATTAGAGCTTTACTATAGTAGGATAACATATTACTCTTGCGATTGAGTATTGAGTATATTACTTAACACGAGAAGTGTAAAAATATTATAACTTTAGATTTTAACCATCATTATATACGAGAGTATGTGTACGAGTACGTATATCTCCATATTTTTATCAAAAAAAAAACTAATTCAATTTTGCTCTCCATTCTTTTGTAAATCCAATGGAATCTAAATAACCTTCAATTCCATTATAATTTTTATCCAAATAATCAAGAGTGGCTTCCATTGCCCATCGTGGACTAGCTAAATTCTTCTTTGTATCAAGATCAACATATTTATTAGGTCCATCACCACCTGCACCAATTAGCTCTGCATGTGTATGTGAAATTCCCCAATCTTCAGATTTATTGTATTCATGAATGATATCTTCCCGTGTACAGCCTGCACTTGCCATTAAAAACATTGCAACTAAACCTGTACGATCTTTACCAGATGCACAATGAAATACACATGGTCGATTTTTTGGCTCAGCAATAGTTTTTAAAATATTGAAAATAACTTCTTTACTACCTTCTAACATACATTGATATGTCATCCCCATAGGTCCTCCATATTTTTTAACACAGAACGGAGCAATAATCCATCTCAAATGAGTTGCAATAAAATAGTTTTTCCAATCCTTTCTATATTTCGGCCATGGAAATAATACAATTTTCATTATTACATATACACATATAGTAAACAAAGCACTGGTTATCATTTTAAGACCATGCCATGTATATACATTATTATTAACTAATAACTTATTGGTTTTCTTCGTGAAAAAATTATAATTAACAGTTTGACGACATCCATTATCCTTGGATTCCTCTACTCTAGGAAAATATTTCAACGTCCTATTTTTACCAGCCTTGATAGATGCATCACCTAATTTTCTTAAATCTACAATACTTACAAACTTGTATTTTTCTATAAACATGTTACAGTCCTGTTCCGTTGCACAAGAAACACTAGCACATCTATAAATTTCAAGGCTTGTATTTTTTCCCATTGGAACTTTTCTAAAATTGTATATTTTCGTAAATCCATCAGCGGGTGGAAACGCGTTCAACGGTTCTTTTATTGAATTTTTATCCGTCATCTTTTGTCTTCTTCCTATTTGTTTTTTCACTGTTTGATTTATAATTTATAGTTATGTATGTGGTTTAGTTAGTTACTCTCGTTTCTCTCTATATAGCTCTCCTGAGCGTCGTGTGTTCCGACTATCTCTATATATATATTACTTTTATGTCTAACATGATGTAAAATTATTATACCACAATTTTTCCTTTCGCCGCCCCAACGTGCACTTTTTTTATATTCTTGCCAGGCTTGGTACAATACTAAATTAACAAAAAATAAGCTATATCCGGATAAAAATAATTTTCTCATTTTTTTTCGCGACAAAAGAAGCTTACCGGTAGAGACGATAACGATAATCGCAAATTCGTTTATTATAGCATGAACGCATTAAAGAATAATAAAAGAATTAAAAGAAAAGGCGAACATGTCAAAAATATATATATGTATAATATATACTAGATAGTTTATATGATACATATATTTATTATCCATATATATCTTCGTATATATATTACTCCATCTTATAAATAAGAGAATTATATTACTCCATCACCTTGTTGTTGAAAGTGCTGTTGCTGTTAAGAAAACATTTAACACCTACAACATGACCATTCTTTTCTACAAACCTCGCAAGAGTATTTGGAGTATTTATAGTTTGACCCGCGCCCAAACTTTTGATAATAAAATGAAAGTGGATTCCGTATAATCCTATTGCCTTCGTAATATGTTTTTGAAGGAAATTGTTCCAAACGTGTTACAACTTCTATGGTACATGTTGGATGCTCCTTTATGAGTGTAACTAAATATTGACAATTAACATTTTCCA
Source organism: Stramenopiles sp. TOSAG23-2 (assembly GCA_900128395.1). Lineage (NCBI taxonomy): Eukaryota > Stramenopiles sp. TOSAG23-2. The sequence continues at coordinate 10,440 of LT649878.1, forward strand.
TTGTGGTGATTTGCTTGCCGTTAATTGATAAAATTAAAGCTGGAGCAGCTAAGTTCAAGAATTTTGTACTTTTAGCTTCCATAAGCACTCTACCTTCAAAATGTAGTTCTTCAATTTCAAAGCCATAGAGCCCCCTTTTATTTTTGTGGAAAACAAAACACAATTTTCTATCATTATTTGATGTCTTTACGCGTTCCAATTCCAATTTCTTTGCAAGTTCCAATTTCCTTTTGTGTCTATTATTATAGTATTTTGCCTTTTGCCTTTTGCGTTCTATTTCTGCTAATTGCTTTTTTTGTTCCAATTTCAATTTTCTTTCGCGTTCTATTCTCACTGTCTTTGCGCGCGCTAATTGTAGTTTCCTTTTCCTTTCTCTTTCACGCTTTTTGTGTTCCAATTTCAATTTCTTTGCACGTTCCAATTTTTTTGCTTGTAGCAACCGATATTTTTCTTGGATTGCTTTTGATGAGCGACCTGGAAATATTTTACTAATTTGTTCCCATTTTTTGTAATAATCTTTGTCAAATATCTTGTGCAGCTGGCATAATAACTTTTCATCTTTCTGTTCCCATTTCTTGTGATGTTTGTTGGCTTTGAGTCTTTTCGGCATACATCTTAAATTAGAGTCATTATTATTCTTTTTCCTTTTTTTCCCATTAAATTGTAGTTTTTTTATTTCAACTTCCAATTTCTTTTTTGCATTGACTAATTCTTCAACTTCAGAGTTTAATTGTTTTTTTGTATTTGTCAATATGTCAACTTCAGAATTTAATTTACTTTTACGGTTTATCAATAAAGGCGGTTGTACAGGAGTAACAGGCAAAATTGGTTTAACAACAGTCCACATTTTAGATGGTGAAGTTTTAACGTATACATTACCATCCTCATTGATATCATCAACACTTATTTTAGTCTGGACATCTGTTTCATCTTCTTGTCGCTGCCAAATTTTTTTTTTATTTGAACGTGAATATCCCCATAAATATAAATCACCAACTTTATAAGTATTTGCGTCTTTCTCTTTATACACATGAACTTTCTTATATACAGGTTTATCATCTGGCAATTCAGACTTACGTTTAATATCGTAATTTTTAATTAATTTTTCAACAAACATATTCCTAATTTCTCTTCGTTTTGACATTGCAATTCTACAAACTGGGCATTGAATTGCCCCACTTTGCCCTGTTACATCATCCAAACATGTTCCACAAAATGTATGGCCATTTGTACATTGAACTGCTCTACCAGATATTGTGTCTAAACATATTGGACAATCTAAAAACTCTGCCATCTTGTATCATACATATATATATATATACATATATATATATAATATATGCTAAATATGTTGTATCCTTTCTATATATTTTTGGAGGAAATGTTGCTTTGCATCATTGTATATCTTTTGCGAATATCTTTTATGATTGATTGGTATACATCATTACCACGTGGTATAACAAAAAGTATTGGTCCGCACAGATATTAGACTAATAATATAACTAGTGATTTTTTACCTTAACTTAGCACTGACACAGCAGTGGATATTTTTACTTTGACTCTTAGCCCAGCGTTCTCGTTCTTTGTATAGAAAAAGTCATAATAATGTTTTTGCGATGTCCATGTTGGTGTCAAAGTATTGTATGATTTGTGGAT
>LT649879.1:0-12088 GCA_900128395.1 Stramenopiles sp. TOSAG23-2
GTACTATAAGTGGGGTGAAAGGTATCCGAACCTACTTTCATTGAATTTTGTTATAGTGCATTTAATTATATATCTATCAAGTAGCAACTATTCTACGATGATAGCATTGATTTCATCTTCTTAATACTCTTAAAAATATAGTTTTTTTTGATATTTAGTATTGGATTTCCTGTATGTAGATTTCTTCACCACCTGACAGATCCATAGAAATACAATTCATCCCAAAATAATTTTTACTGTGCCGGCCAATCGTAAATTTTCGGTATAAATTGCTTTGTATACTTAAACACTATATTACCTATCAAATATACAAATTAATCGGTTCAGGTTTTCGAGTGTGTGAGTTTTGGATTAATTTGTGTATAGGATAGGTAATATTGTGTTTAAGTATACTAAATAATTTGTACTGAAAATCGATGACTGGCCGGCACAGTCAAAATTATATATATTTAACTGTCAACACAAAACCACAGGTAATGATTTTAAGTCAATGATAGAAGCTCAAAAAAAATAGATCAGGAATTTTTATCATCTAAAAATAATCAGCTATCTATTCTTATTACAAGTTCCACTAATTATTTATTATCGGATATTAACTATTCCTTTCGCACTCTAAATAGTCGGTTTGGTAATTTAAAACCGTAAAACCCTACAATACAACTCTGAAGTTTGGGATTGTAATGCTATGTTGGTGCTACCATTACAATGCTATGTAGATGTAATTGCCCGTAATGCTATATATACCTTGTGATACTTGCTTGCTATGTACATGTATTTGCCCGTAATACTATGTATACCTTTTGACCATCACCCAACCAGCTAATATCACTCTACCACCTGGCATGATCCAATCTGATTGAGAGTGACAAACGGATATAGGAACGCTATCAAGTATCATTACCATATACTAATTTTGATTGGCAGTATACCAGATATAGTAACGCAATCAAGTATCATTACCATATACTAATTTTGATTGGCAGTATACCAGATATAGGAACACAATCAAGTATCATTACCATATACTAATTTTGATTCGCAGTATACCAGATATAGGAACACAATCAAGTATCATTACCATATAGTAATTTTGATTGGCAGTGAAAGAGATATAGGAACACAATCAAGTATCATTACCATACATTAATTTTGAATTTCCATTGGTTTAATTGATTTAATATAGGAATAGCATTGTACTCCTCAAAATCAGTTAGAAAAAAAGGAAACATTTCATATTTTTCAAATCTCTTCTTTTTTCTCACGACAAATCAAAAATTGGAAACCATTTTTTATAATCAAGAAATCAATAGGCATGAAATTTAATATACTAATTAAATTCATGAAATAACATATAAATACAACGTACCACCCAACATTTAGTTTATACTTAGAAACACTGACTTCAAGAGTATTAGTCTAAAACGTTCTGAAATAGTATATATTATTGTACTTGAAAACTTGAATTTGTTCACTTTACAAACTAAAAAATAATAAAAAATACAACAAATAATCAAGTGCAAATACACATCATTCACCTTCCTTTTGAGATATTAAAAGTGCTCCTGCTAATTTTATCAGTCGTGTGACTTGTTGGTGTCGTTTCGTTTATATATATATATATACACACATATACATTTCGTGGTGTTGTAGATTTGAATATTACTTTGTATTATATTTATTTTGATTTTTAAAAAATAATAATTTGTTTAGATTAATAATAATAATATATAATAATATCAATCATGTCACGGGATTTAGAAGAACGATATTTAGAAACAAGAGATCGTAATTTGTTATTACGTAAAAAAAATAATGAACAAGAACAGACTATTAAACGTTTGTATACGAAAATTCAAATGATTGAAGAAGGGTTAAGACGGCGTGGCCATGGAAGTACCATGGATGCATCGAAGTCCAAGACACGTACCAATAAAATGGATGATGTTGCAACGTCTAAATTAATAACTGATTTGAAAAAACGTAATATGAGTTTACAAAAAGCAAATACAGATTTAAGAGAAAAATTACGTTTAGCATTGATGGAAAACCGACAAATTGCAAATACGCCAGGTGGAAAACGTCGTATTTTAGCACAGCAAAAGCGCAACGCGACGAGTCGAAAAGGTGCTACGCATCATGGTGGAAGATCGAATTTATTACCACGAGATGAAAATTTACAAGGTATGCTTAAATCATTTGCAAATACGACAAATAATGTGAAACATGATAAAAAGACAAAAGAATTAGTCGGTGCATTACGCAATCGATTAGTATCTACAGAGAAACGTCTACAACGGTTGTTACAAGAAAACAAAGATTTACGTGTTCGGTCTTCAATCAATTCCCCTACACGTGGCAATGGCTCATCCACCGGTACGCATCACCATCACCATACTGCCGATACATTAGAATTGCAACGTGAACTACGTGATAAAACGGCACAGTTAACTTTGTTGAATTCTAGATATGAACATTTAGAAGGACGTAGCCGTGCTGCACAAGAAATGCACCATGCTGCATTGCAAAAGATGGAAGATAACAATAAAGTCATCCGTGAAATGAGACGCAAATTGCAATTATTAGCAGCAGAGAAAGAATCATTAGAAAAATCAAAAGAACGATGTCAAGATTTAGAACATGAAGTAGCTGGTTTAAGGAAAGAAACTGCTGAGTTGGAAGAAGCAATGGCACGTCTTTGTGAAAGTCCATTTATCAACACATCCTATAAAAATGAAAAAGAAGTCATGGAATTGCGTAAACATCGTAAAGATGCAAAATCGCAATTGATGCAAATTGAATTTTTACAAGATGCAGTGAAAAGTTGGCGTAGCCGCGTAGCGGAAACGCAACATAATTTACAAACGTTGCGAAATGAGAAAGAAGCATTAGCAAAAGAAAAAGCTGATTTGGAATTGCGTTTAGAAGAATCCGATCGTGCAAATGAATTGTTGAAAGATAAAATGCGGTTGTATTCCGGGGAAACTGGTGTTGATACTAGCGATCTAGAACGTGCCTTGACACTTGTCAAACGTCACACGGACCGTCCATCCGAAGTTGACTTTTTAGACAACGACATGGAAGATGTAGATGACATGGAAGCTGTCCCTGCCTTGCGAAAACGTATACAAAAATTGCAAATTAAACAATTGGAGCAACAACGCGAATTGGATCGTGCAGATAGAATGTTAAAAGCACAAAGCAGTATCAACCGGGATTTAAATACGGAACTTGAATTATTGAAATCACGTTATACCGCTGATAAATCAACGTTGCAAAAGAAGGTAGATGATATGGAACATGTTGCCAGTAAACGCACGGCACGTATCAAAACGCTTGAAGCGCAAGTGAAACAAAGCATGCGCTCTGCACGAGGAAACAATATTGTATTGAATGATGATATCCCTGCAACTTCTTCGAATATGACGCAAATGAATGCAGATAGTGCCCTTGCAAATCCAGATGCTGATTTCGAACCGGGTGAAAACATTTTAGAGATTTACATCGTCGATGCTACGTTATCATCCGGGGAAAGTTTACAACCTGGTTCCATCATGTTTGGAGGAAATAGTACAACATTGACACCGGATTCCACCACGTTTGTCATGTGCGATTTTTATGATTACGAGACGCAAACTACGCCAATTATGACCGGCTTATCACCGCAATATAATTTCGCTGCTACGTATAAAATTGAAACGGAATCGATGTTCTTCATGCGATATTTATCCAGTGAACAGTTGGTTCTTGAATTGAACTTGGCCCGTATGGCTGATTTCGAATTAGTAGGTGTTTGTAGTTTAAGCCTTTTGGAATTGACAAATGATAATGGTGCAATAACGTTCAAAATGGCTCCTATCTTAAGTGTTCGTGATGGCACAACAATTGGCCATTTACATGTGCAAATGAAATTAGCATTGCCGGTGACTGAATTGTTTGAATTGTATTTGAGGGAAAATCCATCCGAACGGCAACGCGTCGAACGTTTACGTTTAGTAGATCGTGACATGGCAATCGATGCAGCAGAACGTGCGAGGCAACAAAATTATTTAGAAGTCGTGATCGTCCGCTGTACGCAATTGCGAACTCGTACGGGCGAAGTTCCAAAAGCATATGTTGGATATCAATTATTTAATTATCAAGGTGTCATTACCAATGTTGCGGAGGAGACGACGGAGCCAGTCTTTGATTCCGAGCAAGCATTGCCAATACAAATCAATAATAAATTCATGCGTGCATTGCGAAAAGAAAATTTAGAAATGAATGTATTTGATGATTTGACGCGTGAAGATGACGAGCCAATCGGTACTGCAAGTGTTCCACTTGGTGCACTTGCAGAAGGGGAACCAATTGTTGGAGCATTTGATTTGCGCTCACCAAGTGGCACTTTATGTGGTCAATTATTTGTAAACATTCGTTGGCGCATTCCTTTACAGATTGGTAACATCGGTTCCGTTGGAAACGAAAGAGCATTAGATACGGAGGAAATTCGATACATGGAACGTCGCTTTGAGACTCGTGGTAAGAATGGTGCCAATACGGGCAATGTTAGCTACAAACAATTTTTACGATACGTAGTTCCACAAGCTGAATTCCTATCCGTGCAAAATAAAGTACGTAATGCATGTATGCAAGATCGTGGGAAATCATTAAGAAGTGCAGTAAGGCGATATGAGCGCAACAATGGAGAAATTTTATTAACGTCAAGTGAGGTGGAAGATATTTTCGAAGGCGTATCTGGCCGCACTAACTTATTGTCACGCATGGAAATGAATGTATTATTTGAACATTTAGATCCGGTTGCATCTAAAATGATAGAACCAAAACGCTTTTTAGAATTTTGCTCACCACCCGATACGCAAGCACAAGTTACGGAGGATAAGCTAAGGGCATATTTCCGTTCTTTGCATCGTAATCGACCTGATTATCGCGAGGAATTTCGCCAATTTGATTCCGGGAATACAGGGAGTATTACCAGGCCTGAATTTAGGAAAGCCTTAGTAAATTGTGGAATGACGGTAGAAGGCACGTCAATAGATAAAAAATTCCGTGATGGTAACAATGATTTTGGCGTGCAAGATGAAGGGGATAAGAATTGGTCAAAAAGTGCACCAGGTGGTGAAGATGTGATTACAAGTAGGAAAGGTGGGGATGATTTTGATGATTTAAATAATACATTAAAAAGCGACTTTAACAAACGTATGAATGAAGCAGAGCAAGCAAGTAAAGCCGCTGCTGCGAGATCGCAAGTACCTAAAATTGCGTTGGATTCAAACCAAAAGAAAAATAAAGCAAAGCAAGATAGTGCTAAAAATCGCATAGAAAGAAATTATTTACAAGATAGTAATAACAACAATAATAATAATAATAGTCGAAAAAAACGAACAAATGTTGTTGAAGGAAATGTATCACATGCAGAAGAGGAATTGAAGGAATTTGTAATGGATGTAACAGGCAGCGATGGCACACATACTTTGAATGATATTGAAAATGCAATAGGAGCAATGGCTAATGATGATGGAAACATCTCGAAAAAAGACTTAAGCAAAGCATTAAGTAGTGTTGGCATCAGCTTATCAAAAGAATCATTACGCATCTTGTTTACACATTTTGATAGATACGATGATGGTGTCATTGATTATAAAGAATTCGTTCGCTTCAGCAGTAGCCGACCAAGTAAAAGCGGAGTGTTGGTAAGTCAATTTAGGCGAGCATTGTGGAAAACGGACCCAGTCACTGCATTTAATGTCATGGATTCGAATGGAGATAATCATATCAGCAAAAGAGAATTTGTGAAAGGCGTTAGAAAAATGGGTATTCGCAACGTAACGGATCAGGACATTGATATGTTAATGCATCAATTCAGAGTGAAAGGATCGGAAGGGATTGATTTAAGAGCATTTATTGATTTTGCTGCTGATGCACAACGCGAAGCGGATAGTCGTTTAGGAACTGCGGAAGAGGCATTGCGAAATATTGTAGCCAAAGCTGCTAGTAAAGGCTTGGATATGGGCCAAACGTTTAAAGCATTTGATGCGAATGACGATGGTAAAATTTCAAAAAAAGAGTTTCAAAATGCCGTCTCCAAATTAGGAAAAAGCTTAGATTTCTCATTGACACCAAAAGAACTCGATCAATTGTTTGCCAGGTTTGCCGGTAGCAAACGTGCCAAATATATTAAATACCATGATTTCGTCGATTATTTCAACTCCACAACGGAGACGGATGAGGCGGAGAAAGAAAATTTACGTCGTTGGAAAGATAAAACAAAAGATGTAAAACCAGTGCGAGAACATACATTGCAAGCCCGTGCTCACCACGTCACGCGTGAAGCAGCAAGGCAAAAACACGATTTGACTGAATATTTTGAACGGTACGATTTGGATGGTAGTGAACATGTACGTACTACTGAATTCATTGCTGCTACTACGGCAGCTGGATTTTTCTTCAGCTTGTCTGAATGCAGATGGTTAAGTGAGAAGTTCAAAGCAAGTGGGGTTACCGATGGTGTAGATTACAAATCGTTTTTCATATGGGCAACTGAAAGTTCCTCTCGCGTTCAAGCAGTAGGGGATAAGCTTCGAACCATGGTAGCAAATCTTGCTCGAAGAGATGGTGATATGGACTTTGGACCTATATTACAAGCATTTGATCCGACCGAAACAAATCGTATTACGAAGAAGACATTTACAAAAGGATTGCAAAAGTTGCAATTGAATTTAAGCGAAAGTGAAATTGATGTCTTAATGGGACATTTCACAACTGATCGAAATGGCAACATTCAATACGATGCTTTTGTCAAATATATTTTTGGCGAAGAGGGCAAAGGTGCAATAGATGCTCAACGTCGAACAAATACAAATAAAAAAACAAAGGCAAACAGAGACATTAGCATGGATGCAAGGGAAGAAGCAACGGATGCCATATCGAAATTAAAGATTATGGTCCGCGAAGCTGCACGGAAAGGTGTTGATTATAGAGACTCGTTTGAACATTTTGATCCATCTAGAACTGGTAAAATCTCTCGAACGGATTTTAAACGTGGATTGAACCAATTAAATATAGTACTATTAGATGATGAGATGGATGCTGTCATGACTAGATTCGATTCGGAAAATACAGGTAGAGTTAGATATAGCGATTTTTTATCCGTAGTAGCGCCACAAGCACAAAAACGACAAGTGGATAAGGAAGTTCAAAAAGCTGCTGATCGTTTGCGTTCCATGGTGAAGCAACGTGCCCATGCAAAGAAGGGTTCAATGCGCGACCCATTTCAACATTTCTCGGTGAAAAAATCATCCTTTAATTCTGCTGAACTGTTTGAAGGTTTGAAACTTTTAAATATAGAATTAACTGCTGATAAGGTGAATATTTTATTTGAAATGATGGATAAAAATAGCGATGGTAAAGTGACTTATAATGAATTTAAATTGTTCATCGGTGATTCGCATTACCACGACGTTGAAAATAGATTACGTGCAAATATCACACGTTTAGCCACCACATGGACGGGGGATAAAGATTTTAGAAAAGTTTTCCATCGTTTAGATGACGATGGCGCCGGCTCGTTAAGTCGTAAAAAATTCAAGGAAGGGTTGGAAGATTTAGGATTCGAGTTAACGAGTAGAGAATTTGAACGTGTATTGGATCGATTTGATACGGATGGGGATGGTGAAGTTTCCTATAAGGAATTCGTATCGTTCATAAAAAATAGATACGATTCGTTTAAACCAGTAGAAAAATTGAAACAACGTTTAAGAGGTAGGTTAAACGAAATGTCCAGTAGCAAGAAAGAAATGTGGCGCGCATTTAGAAATTTAGATTTAAATGGAAACGGGTACATCGACCAAGTTGAGTTTAAAGATGGTTTGAAAGATTTAGGCTTTAATTTGACATCTAGTGAAGCAAATGACGTCATGCAATACTTTGACTTCCATGCAGATGGGCGTATTAGTTACGAAGAGTTTGTTGCGTTTTTAGAAGGGGATGATGCGACAAGTGCAAATAGCACGAGAAAGAAAAAAAATTTTGGTTCTTCTGATCGAAAAGGCAATGGACTTTTAATGCATAAATTACGCCGCGCATTCAGGCAGCAATGGGCAGATGGGAAAGATGCTCATGAAGTTTTTGAAAGTGCCGATATAGATATGGAAGGTGTATTGACGCCGAAGCAAGTATTTAGAATATTGCGTGATAAATTCAACATGTCATTGTCCCAAGATAATGAAGATGAATTGATCCGGAAATTTGCTAGGGATGACAACATGCAATTTAATTATCCAGATTTTTTAAATCGAACTAGCCCTGCATATACCGGCCACGTTTCCGTTGGGAATAAAGTAGATGCAGCTGCTGCAAAGTTACGTACAGTCGTGCAAAAACGAGTACGAGATACTGGTGGAAAGAACTTGAAAGACCCATTCAGTCATTTTGATAAAAGGGACCGTGGTTATTTTGATATGAGAGCATTTAGCAAAGGGTTGAAATTGTTAAATATTGATTTGAACAGTAGCGATGAGGAGAAATTGTTTGAAATGATCGATGGAAACAACGATGGGCGTGTTCGTTATAATGAATTTGCCGTTTTTGTAAATGGCACGCGCTATAATAACGTAGCAAGTCGTTTACGAACGAAGATTGGCCAAATTGCTAGGAAATGGAATGGTGGGAAAGATTTACGAAAAGCATTTGATAAGTTTGATCGTGATGATAATGGTTTCATAACTTCAAGGGAATTCCATCGTACGGTGAAAGACTTTGGATTCGATTTAAATAAATTCGAAATTGATACGCTCATGCACCAATTAGACGTTGATGGTGATGGCCGTATTACCTATAGAGAATTTATTGATTTCGTTCATCAACGAGTCGAGAAATACAATAAAGTAGAAAATTTGCCACAAAAAGTGAAAAAACGAATTCAACGACATGCACGCGGGGAAGAATTATGGAATATATTCCAAGATATGGATCGTGATGGCAATGGTGTGTTGGATAAGAAGGAATTCCGAAAAGGGTTGGATAGTATGGGATTGAATTTATCTTCCACAGAAAATAATGATTTGATGGAATATCTAGGCCATGAGACGCGTAGTGGGAAAATGGTCATAAATTACATGGATTTCAATGATTTTATCAACAGTGATGATGGAAGCAACAACGGTGGTAGTGATAGTAGCGATGATGGTAGCAGAGGTGGCGGTGGTGCAAAAGGTGTTGATCGTATTATTTTACGTCTCGGCAAAGAAGTCGCGCGACGAACACGCAATGGCCGCACATTTGATATGCATAAACCATTTAATAGAGCAGATAGAAGAAACAAAGGCGTCGTGGATGAACGTACGTTTAAACGTTGCATGGAAGATTTAGACGATGGTGATGGTAATATGGAATTATCATCAAGTGAATATAAAATGTTATTTAAAGAATTTAATGATGGTGGAATGATTAATTACGAATCGTTCCTGGATGAAATTATTAAAAGTGGGAAAACAGGTAGTAGTACAAGGAATTCAACGAAAGGCCATGTGGAAAGAATAATCAAAGATATTAGAAAAGAGATACGAAAGGCATGGAAAGATGGTGTTGATTACCATGATGCCTTTGAACGGTTCGATCGCAAAGTGAAAGGTTGGATTTCCACGAAAGATTTCCTATCTGGTTTGAAAGATATGAATATTAGAGTTAGTAGAAAAGATGAAAGCGCGTTGGTTGGAAAATTTGATCCAAGTGATAAAGGTGAAATTGATTATCACACATTTTTAACGATTGTTGCGCCAAGTTACAGCGATCGTGGTGCGCAGACACATGATGATCTCGTCATGGAAGCGGGTGAGAAACTACGTAGATTAGTGAAAATCAGAGCAAAAGATATGGATGGCGATTTAAGGGATCCATTCCGTCATTTTGATCAAAAAGAAAGAGGCGGTTTTAGCGCTAGGCAATTTGAAACTGGCTTGGAACTTTTAAAAATACGTTTAAATGCACGTGATGTTGGTAAATTATTTAGATTGATTGATCTTAATAACGATGGGGAAATCCGTTTCAATGAATTTTCCACTTTCATTTATGGTTCCAAACATAGTGATGCGATCAGTCGCTTGCGTGCGAAGGTAACTCAATTGGCACGGAATTGGGATGGTGGACGTGATATGCATAAAGCATTTAAACGTTTCGATCGTGATAATAAGAAATTTGTTACCGGTAGAGAATTTGGAAAGGTATTAAAAAGCAATGGGTTTGAATTTACTGATGTGGAAATCGATATGATCATGATGCGATTTGATATTGATGGGGAAGATCGTATTACATTTGCAGATTTTATGGAATTCATTGATCAACGTGTACGGAAATTTAGCAAAGTTGATAAATTACATACAAAAATACGACAAAAAATTAAAAAAGCAGCAAAGAAAACGGGCAGTGCAAAGAATGTAGGTGCAGTATTCCATGCCATGGATACAGATGGCAATGGATCATTAGATCGCAATGAATTCAATGAAGGGTTAATTGATCTTGGTATTGAATTACGTGCACTAGAATTGGATGATTTAATCGATTACTTTGATCATAATGGCAATGGTTCTGTTAGTTGGGAAGAATTTGTCGATTTTGTTGATCATGATTACGAGGAATTGAATGACAATGATGATGATGATGATGATAGTAGTAGTAGTGGCTTGTTGAAACGTGTATCTAAATTAGTGAAACGTGAGGAAGAGGATAATCGACGATTTTCATTAAAGAAAGAATTAGAACGAATGGATAGAAATGAAAAAGAATATGTAAAAGATGCAGACTTTGTAGATTTATTACGTAGCATCAACGTTGGTAAACATGATGCAAAAGATTTAGCACGTGAATATGAAGGTAGTAGAGAAGGACGCGTTGATTATTATAAATTTTTAGATGATTTAAAAGCATCAAGTAAAAAAAAATCGAGTAGGAAAAGTAGTAGTAGTAGAAAACGAATGGATAGCGATATGAAAGAAATTATGCGTATCGTTGGAAAATTTGCTCGTAAAAACAATAGAGCTATGAAATCATTTAAAAAAGAAATGCAACGAATTGATCGTAAAGATCGTGGATTGGTAAATAAAGGTTTATTTAAAGATGAATTTAATGAACTTGGTGTTGATTTAAGTAAAAGTGATTATAAACAAATCGAACGTTATTTCCTTGATGAAGATACGGAAAAAGTGAATTATTTAGATTTTTACGATGAAGCGACATCCGATCAGAGGTAGGTGGATGTAGTTGATGAAGATACGGAAAAAGTGAATTATTTAGATTTTTACGATGAAGCGACATCCGATCAGAGGTAGGTGGATGTAGTCGACAATCTGAACAGAGGTATAGCTGATGTATAGGTGTGGAGTCGAAGACGTATGTTGTGAGAAGTTGACCAGAGAGGTAGGTGGAGTCGAAGACGTATATCATATAGTATGTTATATTGTTGTATCATATGATATATGATATATGTGATGTGATGAAAAAAAACATGATATCATATTTGGTAAATAAAAAACAAAAATTGTGTGAGTGTGTATTGGGTATTGTGTATAGTGTTGAGCGTGGTGTGTTGTAAATTGTCATGGACAGGCAAGTTGCAAAAGAAGAGACGAGATGTACGTGATATATTAAGTAGAGAGAGAGATTTGGTCATTTGTATGATTATTTTGGATGAGATTTGTGAGAAGAATTGTGAAAGAGAATATATAAAAAATATGCGTATATGACAATTTATATGATTAAGTTTTAAAATATGAACAAATACGTTTTAACATGCCAACAAAACCTTTTTTCTATACACGCACACTCAATAATTTCGTTTTTTTAATCATTTAAATCACCATTACCTGCTCCTACAGCTCTACCATTTTCATAAATGCCAATTTGCTTTTCCACCAACGTAAAAGTGCAATGATCTCTTGGCGAGTTGGACTACGATTATCACGATATGCACAGTCCAGGGGAGTGAATCCCCCCCTGTTCTTCTTATTAATGCTATCAAGAGACATATGGGTTAATAACAATTCAATCAACTCAGTATTCGTTCTGTTATAACGTGCTGCCCAATGTAATGCATTCC
>LT649880.1:0-12078 GCA_900128395.1 Stramenopiles sp. TOSAG23-2
CTACTCGATTCCCTTCGTTCTTCCCTGCTACAGCCCATACCTTAAAATATGAGCGTAGATATGTACAAAACTAAAACATCCAAAAATATTTTTTCTCTAAATTTTGGATATGTACAAAACATCCAAAACTATTTTATATTCTATTCTAGGAATAAGAATATCCGATTTTTTGTAACAAAATCCCAATATCTTCCGATCAAACAGACCATAAAATTCGTATATTAGTATACTTATAACACCAGCACAATATAAAAGAACAACTATACCATATTAATATTGTTAGTATACTTAAAAATTAATTTCCATTTTTGAAATCCACACGTGCAGATATTATAAAAAGAAACTCTCGCGAAACAAAAAAAACCCGGGCCTTTTTTCGCCTCTCTTTTTGAAAGTTAAGTATAACTTTCTGTAGTCTTATATTTTTATCATAGACATAGCAAAGGAAGACGAAAAGACGAAAACGCGAAAACAATTTTATATTTGTTAGCAGTGTTTTTCTTATATACTAACAAGTATAGAGAGAGAGCTGTTACAACTTACACACATCAAATCCTTTTTTTCAGCTACAGCTTTGGTATGTATGTACCACCTGATGTGTACCTACTATTGGTACTTGTAAATATATATATACATATGGCATTTTAATAATACAATTTGTACCTATAAATTTAATTACTATCCATCATAGATATACATTCAATGACATAATATATATATATATATATATAAATACAGAAGTATATCTGCCATCAGGTTAGAGGATATATATTGCACTTCGTATAACATTTATATATTAATATTATATATAAAAGAAAAACAACAATAATAAGAAATAAAAAAAAAACAATGTCGTCATATAAACCAAGGTGGGGAAATCGATCGATTAAAATGCCAACGCCACCACCAGATATGTACATGCCAACTGGACCAGTACGTGGAAGGTTTAGGGAAGTATCACCACGTAACTTTAATGCATCGCCAACGATACAGCGTGTGCAACATCGTGGACGAAATGTAAATTATGCAAATACTGCTGAACAATATAAACGTATGAGTGAACAATATATTGAAGAATTAGGTAAAACAAAACGTATTGGAGCATCATTATTGGAACAGCTTCCATCTGCATATAAAGCATATAAAGATGCTGATAAACCACTTGGAGTTAAAGTTTATCCAAAGGAATATGTAAAAAATAGTTTTGAACCACAACGTTATTTATCACCTCGACAAAATCGTTCATTGCCAGAAAAATCTACTATTGTTAATTTTGAAACTGTTGCTAATAAAGAGACATCTGCTTTAGCACGTCAAAGTAATTTAACCCATACAAGCAAAGTATCTAGATTTGTTATGAATCAAGAACCAGATTTTAAAGCATCGTTTCGTAAAAATTTCGAAGAGGTAAATCAACAAAAAGACGTGATCAAGGATGAAATATTTTCACCAAGAAGAAGCTTACCATTACCAATAACACATCCAATGATGCAAATTAATACATCGCGTAAACGACAATATGCTGGAAAACACAATAATGAACGTAGAGATTCAGATTATTCATCGATAAATGATAAATTACATGTCATGGGTGAACCAGTAACAGCAGATAATTATTCATTAAAAGGTAATGAAGGCGGTGGGGATACCGCAAGAAGAGATGTTGGCGGGGAAGATGGAAGCAACACTAGTCGTTCATTTTATTTATCAATGCCAAAATCATTAGGGCGTAAAAAACCATTTGAACAGAAAAAACAATTATATGTAACAAAAGATTGGTCGAAACCACAATATCCTGATCCTGGAAATCAACTTGAAAATCATAAACTATATAATATAAAACGTTCCTCTGGTTTACGAGCGCGTGATTTTATATCAGGTGGAAAAGATGTATTATTAAATCAAGGTGGTAAAACTGGTGTTGAAATAGTAGATGAATTTAATAAAAATAGTACCAAAATTGGGGCATATAGTCCGGAAAGTGTACATGGTGTAAAAGCATCCTATGCACGTGATTCAAAAGCATATAGAAGATCAGAAAGAACATGGGATTCCATGGTTGGTCATAGTCGATATACTAGTAATGGTAATTTTGAATATTAGGAGGAGGACAGACGGGCATACGCTTTTATATAAATTTAGATGTGGGAGAGAGTGAGTTGTGTGTAGGTAAAAATTAAATATCATAAATATCATACTTTGATTAGAATATTACCCGCACACACAGTTGTTTTAAAATTTTCTCCTTTTTTTTTTAGTTTTTGTATAAATATCTCTCTCTCTCTAACACGTTTTGTTCGTATATTTTAAAATAAATACGGCGTATTTTACACGCATATCAATATTAAGCTTTTAACATCATATACACTTTTGTTGTGTTGGTTGTATTGTTGTTACATTCTTCTTCGCGTTCATATTTGACGATGGTCCAAAACCATTGATTGGATCTTTAAATTGACATCTCCATTCCATTGATGTACGTGACATATTTGTTTGATTTTCAATATCATCAAAACGAAAGCTACCATGTACAACAGCATTTTCACCACCACTACGAAATATTACAGCATATCCAAAGTGTAAAGGTATTGATGGATAGATTAAACAAGCATTTTTTTCAAATTCTGATATGATAAATTTCTTATCTTTTGTATATATATCTTTCAAACCAATTGTATTTAATAATGTATTTTCATATTTAATAAATCCTAATTGAAAGTCTGTTAATATTTCAGAAGTTAATGGAAGCCAAATATTTACAAGATCAGAGTGTTCCTGGTCTATATGGAAAAATTGCCCAGGTTTTTGCACTGGTAGTTGTTTTCGATGCATTAAATCTTTAGTTGCATTACTATTTCGTACAATTAAATGACGTAAGCTATATTTGTTACATATGGGTAATATTTCATGAAGCCATTCTTCTAATAAATTTTTAGATGCTTTTACCTCTGCAATATCAAATGTATTATTTAATGGTAAAGTTGTTTGAAATTGTTGTATTTTTTCGATAATTGCGTTTGGTAATTTAAATATTTCAACACCATCACGTTTAAAATCATTAAATTGGTATTTTGCTGTCTTTAACGTCATTGTTCTTAATCCATTTGGTACTTTATGTTTAATTGTAATAGTAGATGATTTCATCTTAAAATGTATAAAATGCACAATAATTATTCAACAAATGATAAATGGTATTTTTTATTTTAAAAACATATATATATATATTAGTGTGTGTATGTATACAAGTTTTCTTCCCCCCCCCAATATATTTATAAGTTTTTTTCTCTTTGATAGATATCTATTTATATGTTTTTTTATCTGATAAATGATTCTTTGCCCGATCCTTGCAATTCATTCCAATCATTATTCTATTTTTTTACAAAAAAGAAGAAGGACACGCGGGGGCATCGAAGAAGAAGAAGAAGAAGAAGCATTATTATTTCGAATACTTATTAGAGGATAAATAAAACAATAATAAGCAACAATACATTGTAAATATACAATATATATATATATATATATATATCATTCTCTGCAGATAGATATAGATACATATTATTTGGTAACTTAGATATTATTGTTTATAAATTAGTTTTTTGTTGTGTATCATCTTATAGTATAATTATATATCGTTTTTTTTAAATTAATTAACAAATTTAATAAAATACAGATTTATATCATTTTTGGTTGGATTGGGCTAATTAAATTTAAAATTTATTTTGAAATAATAATAATAATAAATAATCATAATCATGCCAAACCATATCATCGTCACCATCGTTATTTTCGTTATAACTATTGTAAATCATTTATATGTGCCAACATTTGCATCCATTTGTAATCAAAATAATCCTCCAAAAACACCTTGTGATCTAGGTTTTTATTGTTCAAAAGTCATAGTAGAAGGTGGAAATCAGTGTATTTCTTGTTCAGCGGGTAAATATGCAGATACAACTGACTCGATACCAACTGCTGATGGTTGTAAAAAATGTGCAAAAGGGCAATATGAAGACGAAGCTGCATCAAGGTCGTGTAAAAAATGTAAAGAAGGTCAGTATGGGGATATTGAGGAATCGACATCATGTAGCAAATGTCCAAAAGGTAGATTCAATGATATTCGTGGAATGATTAGTGTGAATCAATGTAAAATATGCTCTTCTGGAAGAGCTGGTGAAGTAGAAGGTGGAACAACTTTTGAAGCTTGTAAGGAATGTCCATCTGGAAAATATGCTTATAGCACAGCTACATCATGTAAAAATTGTAATGTACAATTTCCATTATCAGCAAGAGGAACTACAAATTTACCACAATGCAATAATGTTTGTCCTAGTGGAACCTATTTAGCATCAGGAAATCAATGCAACACATGTGTTGCGGGTAAGGTCTTGAAATATTCAACTGGCATTCATTACTGTGAGGAGTGTGAAGCTGGAAAGTATTCGTTAAGTAATTATATTTTTTGTGCAAATGATGGTGAGAATTGTTTTTGCAAAGGTATAATACGTCGATATCATTATAAACGTAATAATTATCCAAATGATATGGAAACTGGGTATAAATATTTAAATGTTTTTGGTACAGTAAAATGCAATTCTGCACTGTTTGGTGAAAGTGGTACGCCTATTAACAATGGTGTAAATTTAGCATGCTCCTGTTCTGCCTTTAGCACTCAATGTAATGATTGTGAAATTGGTTATTATTCTAGTCAACCAGGACAAGAAACATGTAAATCATGTAATCCTGGTCGTGTCAATAGTGTGAAAAGGGAAACATCTTGCAAAGAGTGTGATATTGGTACTGTGCAACCAGGATACGGAAAATCACAATGTGAAAATTGTGTAGCTGGAAAAGCAGCGATTGATAATTCAAAAGCATGCGTTGAATGCCCAGGTGGTACCTACACTGCTGCTAATCTTGAAACTAATTGTAAACAATGTGAAGCTGGCAAATATTCTGAATTAAACATTATGTCCACATCATGTAAAGATTGTAAACCTGGTAGGAAATCGCCTCCACAAACAGCACCTGTTGATATCCCTAACTCTTACTTGGATAATTGCTACAACAGATGTCCAAAAGGTAGTTATGCGATTAATAGTCAATGTGCATCATGTGATGGTGGTAAATATAAAAATGATAATGGAGATGATAAAAGTTTATGTATAGATTGTATAAAAGGCAAATACAATTCAGATGGTGGTGTTTATTTTAAACATCATGAGGAATGTACTCTATGTGCTGGTGGTCGATACTCTTCGATAAAAGGAAGTTTAGAATGCACGTTGTGCAATCCTGGCTACGTACTACGAAATATAACAAACAGTCCTTGGAAAGATGAATCAATTGCCTACAAATACCATGATAACTCGAATGATTGTAAAGCATGTGCTGTTGGACAATCCACTAATGGTAAGGCTGGGGAACAATTTTGTAGCAATTGTCCAGTGGGTCTATATTCACGTGAAGGTAGTGCAGTTTGTTACGATGCCAGTGGCTTGATTGAAGATGAAAGTTTGTACATAGCGGAACAAATGGAATTAATTGCTACTAGACATATCGGGAAAGAAATTCAATATCCGGCAATTAAAATTAGTGGATGTTTCGTGCCATCGACTGGTGGCCAGTCGCATGCAAATGTTACATGTTCACAAACATATGATGAATCATTAGAAAATGTACCACATGGATATTTTGTTCAATGGTCAAATGATAGAGATTTTAAGACATTGATCGGATCATCAAAAGTTGATTTAAATAAACGTTTTAAATTTCACTTTCAAATAAACTTAACAAAAATAGATATCATCAATGAAACGTTACATATTAGAGTTGCATCTTACAACAATATGAATGAACAAAATAGGGGTAAATGGAGCTTAGCAGATACATGGCTCAATCGACGTGATTGTGATTTTACAAGAGAATTTTTAGACATTGATGGTATACACTTCCAAAATGAAAAGGCACGACTAGTTAATATAGAATCAGGTAAACCAAGCACGTGGAAATGCAGGCCGTGCCCTGTTGGTTCGTCGTGTGAAGGTTATTATACATGGCCGGATGTCCGCGCGAAGTTTGGATATTGGCGATACATAGTGGAAACTGAAATGGCTAAAGATGGTGTGAAACAGGAATCTGTGTCGTTTTTGGAATGTGCTGTCCATGAAGCATGTCTTGGTGCGAAAAATGATGACTTAGCATTTAACCTGGTTGAGGTTTCAAATTCAGATACAGTACCACTTGATACATCTGAAAGATGCAATGAATTGCTCGGTTTTCAGGAAGGAAAGCGTTTGTGTGCTGTTTGTTCAAAAGGGTACCATGTAATGGATACGTTTGGTAATTGTAAAGTTTGTCCAACTGTAGCTGCAATGGTCGTATCACTTTTCTTTACATTCATAGCATTGGCTGCATTGCTTGCTTTCATTACATATACAACCGTGAAAGAAGTAGATATACAAAAAAGTCAAGCGGAAGTTATCAAACGAATTATTTTAAATTATTTCCAAGTTATTTCGCTTGCAAGTACATTTCCATATGAATGGCCAGAAGAAGTCCGGTTTATATTCACTGGCACTGGTATTTTTTCAAGTATTGGAGAAAGTCTTATCAGCATTGATTGTATCTTCCGTGACTATGACAAATATGTTGTGTTTTACATCCGTCAAATAGCATTTGCACTGCTTCCAATCTTTGCTGGTGCGTTATTATTTGTATTTTGGAAATTATATGCAATGTACAAGCATTTGAATGTTGGCAAACGTACACAAAGGAATGAAACAACTGCAAAAGATCGTTTTGTCGTTAGCTTCAACGCATTTCTTTTTTTGCTTTATCCACATAGTTGTAAAGTTTTACTATCGATATTTTCGTGTAAATATATAGGAGATGATTATTATCATTCTTACGACGTTTCCGTACGATGCTATAATGGTTCGTATTTCATATTTTTATTGTTGTTCGGAATCCCATTGACGATACTTTACATTATTGGCCTTCCTTCAACTGTATTTTATTTTTTAAGAAAGCATCGAGCGCGTTTAGATGAAAGGGTTGTTAAACTTCGTTGGGGAATCTTCTACAGAGGTTTTCGCAGACCTAGATTTTATTGGGAAATAACTGTTGCTATTCGCAAGTTATTGATAGTTTTCATTGGAATTATGCAAGTCTCTTTGACGTTAAAAGCTGTATTGGCTCTAGCCACCATTCAGCAATATATTTATTTACACATAAGATGCGAACCATATAATAGAAAACAGAATCCAATTCTGCATGATTTAGAATATTGGTCATTATTAATTGTTTTTTTTACAATGTGTTTTGGTCTATTATATACTGTGAAAGATGGTGATTTCAGGGTATTTGCATCATTTATAATCATATCCATGAACATTAGCTTCACTGTGTATGTTTTCAATGTATACTTATCAGAGTACTTGAAGGAACACGAATATTTCAGGGACAAAATTCCTGCTTGGGTATTTAATTTCTGTAGCAAAGTTTCTAAATTTTTAAGCAATACAAAGAAGAAACTTTGGAAATGTTGTACTAGTGTAAAGTTCAACCGTATGTTTAATCGTGGTGATCAAATAAATGAAAGCGAAGAGTGGGTGCGAATTTTTGATCATGATCTAGGCCAATTTTATTACAGCCATGAACCAACCTGTACTATATTTTGGGAATATTATCCAAATACCGTTGATGAAAAAGCGAAGATACGGCAAGAAGGGGAACAAATGCCGCGTGAAAGTGGTTGGAGACGTTATTGGGATGTATCAAATACGTGGGAAAACAATAATACTGCAACTAGCCGATATTATTTTCATCAAGATGATCGAAGTATGACAAGGTGGGCAAAAGAAAACCCAGAGATGCATCCAAATGGTAGCTCTTTTGCTTTAAAAAATGAAAGGCTCAATCCATTGCGAGCGCTTGTCAATCGTTTTAGTACAGCTCCTGAGGGAACATCAAAAAAGGTGAGGAAGAAGACGCAAAAATCTGCCAATTCCTTATCCACCGCATTGGAAATGACAGAGAAAAAAACGAAAAATAAGCCTGAAAAGCCGTCAAAAAAAAAACGACCTACAATGGACATGTCATGGAATCGAAAGCTAAATCAAGAGCACAAAGCATATTTTTTCACTTCTCATGATGGTCAATTGATCAAATGGGAACAACCTGCTGTAGAGGAGGAAATGAAAAAGGAATTACCAACATTTGGATGGATCCTTTATGTTGATGATAATTCATCACGTGAATATTTTTATAATCGAAAAGTTAATGTTTCACTATGGGTATACTCGCCGTAATATAATCTCGGTACTTAAAATATAGGAAGTTAAAATAAAATTGAAAATATATCAAAAGGTTGTTTTTGCATGATGGAAAAGATAGTGTGTCTTGTTGAAGTTTAGAAGATTGGAGAAGAGAGGAAAAGGTATTTGGGGTAACATCGTATTTAAATGTCACTGTATGATATCATACTCTATATAAACATAAAAACAAAAAGTTACGCTTCGTAGTAAACATAGATCAAAATACATTTTTTTTATTTTTTATTAAAATATTATTTTACATTAATTAAATATATATTAATTAATAATATGAGATAGATTATTTCAGTTATTTTATTCTTTTGAAGAGTAGGAATTATCATGAGTAAATTAAAAATAAATTATGCGTAAATTAAATTATAATATATTATAAATTAATTAAGCGTAAATTAAATTATTAATTAATTAATAATATTTAATATTTTTTTAAAAAAATATATTTTCAGGTTCTTTAAAAATACGAATTCTACACGTTGTAAAATGCGATATATGTGTGAATCTTTTTTTACCTCTCTGAAATAAATTTTTGGACTTCGATAAATCCATTATCACCATACTCTTGAAATGTAAATGTATAATGGCATTGCGCTTCACTAAATATCATATCTGCTTCTTCCTCTCCTTCCCCAATTTGAAACTCTTCATCATCATCTTGTGCTTGATTGAAACCTAAATATAATATTGAATCTTGTTGATCGTCTTCACATGCAAATTCAATTAAATCTTTTCTTGCATGGCATATCAACTGTTCTTCTTGTTTACCCTTTCGTAGTTGCGGTGGCATTTCAATTTCTAATGTGCTGCTATTGTCTATATTTTTCTTGTTTCTTGCTATTTTTTTTTTCAAACTAACATCATCCTCATCAATATTATTAAAATCTATTAGTAATAAAAAGTGTGTTTCCGTAATGCATAAAATACGTTTGCCGATTAATCTTCCTCCGTTTTTTGTATCAAACCAATGTACCCTAGCTAGACATTCAATTTGTGATGAGAACACTTCATCTTCATTGATATTATCTTCTTTTACATGTTCATCATTACGTGAAATTATATCCTTTTGCAATTTACTGGATATGTCCCTTAATACATTTTGCATTTGCTTTCGAAATTTTTCATCATGGCGAAAACACTGCACGCGCTTTTCAAAATCAAGTTCTTGTGTATGAAATATTGCAAATCGCGATAATTCATTGAAAGTACTTTCACAAATGGCGGAACGTGAAAACTTGAAATGTAAAATATCTCTAGATTTTAACAGTAAATGTATTTCATCAGACAAACGACCTAATGTAACACTACTGATATCAAGATAATTAATTTCCACAACATCAAATAATTGTTGCTCGAATGAAAGTATTTCATCATCAAAAACAGATTTATTTTTATCCTTGCTTTTTAAATAAGTTATTTTCTTAGTAGAAATAATAAACCACACATCATTGTAATCACGTTTTTCAAACACAGTATTGTTTACATTTGAATCAGCCTGTTTGTGCATAAATGATGACGGAACGCATGTATTAATACGTTCAAGGCATGGGTCATTAGTTATACCGAAAGAAACACAAAGGTCAAGAAGACGTGCACGTTTCAATTTCCAATTAACATGATTCAATACATCTTGTAAAAATGCATCTGGCATATTTACTATTTCTTCTACTTGCTCCCGTGATATTTCTGAAAGAATTTTATGCCTTCGGTCTATGTCAGCAGAAACAATTAATGTTGATATCATGTCTCGTAATCCATTTACTAATAAAATTTTACGCTTTCGCCTTAGATAATAATTTTGTTGGTGATGATGCGAGTCGTCAATATGATCACGCCATGTCAAGACGGTCCTTGTCAACACATATATTGTATGCCTAATTGTTGTTTCGTTTACCCACATCAGTAAATAATCATTCATCGCTTCTTGGTCAAATATACAACCAATACCATCTTCATCCTTGGTTCGAATGTATTTCATTTCGCGCATGACTGTAAGACATGCATTTACCCCTTGTTGCAATAGTGCCTCTTCCTCAACGCCTAAATGATGTTCCAAAATACTTGGATGACTAACAACTAAATCCCACATAGAAAAAACCAATGAATACAATTCCACATGCTTTGCATTTTCAGTACAAATATTTGGTGCCATTCTAACACAACTTGTTAATACCGCAAAATATTTAGCTCCTGTATTGTATTGATACCAATGTGGATTTTGAATTGCATTAGTCACTTGATTTGCTAGCTTTAATAAATAATAATTTGTTCGAAGAAGATCTATAAAGGCCACTCTATGCTCGCCATTTGCCGTCAAAGTTGTCAGGGTGTACAATAAACGTAATAATGGTGCCAAACGGATGCAATTTTCATTACAAATAGTCGGTTCAGGGGGGGTGAAACTAAATTGATGAATTTCATCATGTTTCTCCTTACTACCATCTAAACTATTCTCTCGACTATTCGCATTCTTATTGTTGTTGTTTCCAGCATAATAAACATCATCTGCTGGACGTTCAGAGAATATCAATGTATGTAAAAGGAACGCGCAGCCATTTACTGATGGTGATTGGATATTTTCACCATCAATACCTTTTTTTCCTTCCATTTTGTTTCTCATACTAGCTTTTCGCTTCTCTCTAACACTAAAATAATCCAATGTATACGCATGCGAGTCATTTTTTTTAATTACATCGGGAGTCTTGCATCGTTCAAGTGCATATTTCAAAAGCAATTTCAATCCGCCAAATTCTTGTAAATATCGTCGTTGTTGATAAATATGTGAACTTTGAGGTTCTAACGAGTATACGTCCGATTTAAATGGCCATTCAAAATCCCACCATTCATCTAAATCTGACTCTTGTTTTAATTCTTTCCACTCACATTCAATCATTTTTTGAATTGATATTTTTTTCCTTTCATCTATTACATCATCATCGTCATCATCATCCACTATATTATCTTCATCATACTCCGATCCTTCGCTTTCGATCTCTTCTTCATGGAAACTTAATCTATTTGTGTATTTATGCGGAGGTTTTATACCAAATGCTGTAAAAAAAGGTATTAAACGCAAGCCTATTCTGCAATTAAGAACATCATTTGGATTGTCTAAATACACTGACGACTCTCCTTTCAGCTCTTCTGATGTCGGGTCTCGTATTCCCATTGCTATGTCTGCAATTCTACGTAATATCCTTTGAAAAACAACACCATTTGCTCTCAATGGTTTGCTTCCATATGTACCTTTTATTGCATCTAATAAATATTTTATTTGTGCTCCAGTCCAAATTCGTTCCACTGGCAATGGTACATAATTTTTCCTACTCATTTCGTTTGCTGCTATGGGCCTTGAAACAAATCTTTCACTTTGCGAATCTTCATAATAAAGCGTTTTGCACATTTGTTCATTTACAGAGCTATTACTTAAATTATTTCTTAGCTTTGTAGCACTAGCAGTTATTAAAAAGTCAATCATGGAGTTTGTCAATTCTGCCTTTTCTAATGCTTCATCATGATCATCGCCCGTATCACGTGAAGCATTTTGAACTAAGATACGCATGGCTGTAATAATAGCAATCGAAGCATTTGATAATGATACGTCATTATTTACCGGTGCGTTTTCATCAGGATCAATATAATCATCTTCCTCGTCGTCCTCATCACCAACATCATCATTTCTACTTACATCGTAATTACTATTGCAACAAGGGGTAAATGCATGTCTTACAGTCATGCGCGAAATGAAATA
>LT649881.1:0-12069 GCA_900128395.1 Stramenopiles sp. TOSAG23-2
CTATATAAAAGTGTAGTTAAATATGTGATCATGGTTTTAACACTACACAGTATTGAAAAAAGAGCATCTGTCCGGCATCTGTCCGGCATCTGTCCGGACAGATGCTTTTTGATAGTATAATTTTATACTTGTTAATGTACTAATAAGTAGACAAATAATACCTAAAATACGATTCCACTTTTCCAGCCTCTGTCTTGATGCTGTCTTATTAGTTCCATCGGGATTTTTAAGGAAATATAAATAATATGAACCTATAAACACGAGCCTAAGGCCAGCTAACAATAACTTAAACTCGAATATAGAGATCACCCAACCAGGCCAACAATAACAACAACAACAACCATTTCTGAAGAAGGTGCGAAGTAAGAGCATCACCACAAGAATCAATAATAATAATAATAATACATAATCGAACAACAAACAACAAAAAGAAAATGAAAATTCATATATACTTTAATATTTTGACATGTATGTGTATCTATGTGTATCTGTTCCATCTGTTTTCTCTTTCTTCTATATATGCAGCAAAAGATGAAGTCTATCTTCAAACAAACCATTAAAAAACGAATTAACCTATGGACACAACCAAGATCATCTTCGACGTCGCTTATGTACAGCTTTAATCACGTGAAATATAATTATTCATCAGCTACAATACGCACTCCTGAGACGGATCTATTGAAAGTTGTGAAAGATTATATATATATGCGAGGACCAATTAGCATTTCAGAATATATGCGAATTGCACTATTGCATCCACAATTTGGATATTATTGTAGATCCGATGCGTTTGGTACAAAAGGTGATTTCACAACAGCACCTGAAATTAGCCAATTATTTGGAGAAATGATTGGCATATGGTGCTTGTCTATGTGGATGGATTTAGGCAAACCATCTAAAATGAATATTGTTGAGTTAGGTCCAGGCCGTGGTACGTTGATGGCTGATGTATTACGTGTATGTAATAAATTTCCAGAATTTCAAAATGCAATAAATGTAAATTTTGTTGAACGTAGTGCATTATTAAGAGATACGCAATGTGAAAAGTTAGGATGTATCAACGTAAAGGAAATTTTAAATAATAAAGGAGAAAAGGTGGACAATGGTAGTGGTGCTAATATTGGAGATGATCAAAATGAAACTCTGATAGGGTATTATTCCAAAAATGATAATGTGAAAGTTTCATGGTATGAAGAAATTGAATTGATTCCAACAAATCAAGGTATACCATCTATATTCATTGCGCAAGAATTTTTTGATGCATTACCAGTACATCAATTTCAACTTACAAAAGAAGGTTGGTGTGAACGCTTAGTAGATATTGAAACTTCAAACGATGGTAAACATCATTTACGTATGGTTTTGTCACAAACACCAACTATCGCTTCAAGGGCATTTTTTAAAGGCAATAAAGATTCTAAAATTGATTTGAAAACAATTGTAAAAAACTCATATATGGATAGTGATGATATAGTAAATCACACGGGGACGTTAACAAATACCACATCATCAGTTACTACTAATAATGATGGCGATAGGAAAGAAGAGGAATATGAACATTTTAATAGTATAGAATTTTGTCCAGCTGGTATTGGTACGGCACAAACAATTGCAAAACGTATAGAAGCGGACAGTGGGGCAGCATTAATTATTGATTATGGAAATGCTGATACTGTATCCTCATCTATACGAGGCATCAAAGATCATCAATTTGTATCTGCTTTGCAAGAGCCTGGTTTAATTGATTTATCCGCAGATGTAGATTTCAAAGCATTAAAATTAGGGATTGATTTAATACAGAATATAGAATGTACAAATGTTATTGGGCAAGGAACATTTTTGAAAAATATGGGTATTGATTATCGTATGGCCGCATTGTTAACCAATGCACAGAACGATGATGAGCTTGCAGAAAAGTTAATTTCAGGATATGAGCGTCTAGTGGATGGTGTGGATGGTATGGGTGAATTATACAAAGTGATGGGAATTTATAATGTGAAAAATAAACATGTTACAGGTGGTAATGATCATCAGATTACTGGATTTTTTGAGCCATTGTAGAGATTCCCAAAGCCAATACGAGTATATGTTTGTGTGTGTGTGTGTACATATGATATTCACATATATTATATACATTAATACTTTGGAACCAAGTATCATACGAGCGTACGTTCGTCGTATCATTTTATTAAAATATCATAACCTTAAAATATTATAATATATGTGTATGTGTATATCTATGATGACGAAGATATGTATCATACCAGCATACACACACCTTCTTCTCTCTCCTTTTTTTTTCACTTCTTCCGTCTGTACCTTCCTTTTTGTTCATATTGCACAGTATCCAGTTGAAGAGACGCAATGTTTGTTAATCGTCTTTTGATTTCACGTTCTTTTTTCATTACGTCGGTTTCTTTACCTAACTTTGCCATAGCTGTTGAACTACGATGCAATCGTCTATTACTACCAAATGCACCGCAGCCAGTAGCTGGGGAATCGATACCTCTATTCAATGAACGGACATTTTTCCCTCCCCGTTGTAAACGCATTTTTTTACAAAGTTCTCGTTCCATTTTAGAATCTTTTTTCATTTGTTTGAGTTCCTTTCTTAGATCTTTTCCTTTTGCTATTATCTTATTTGATATCGGGTTTAGACGCGTTATGTGCTTTTTTTTAGATTCAATGCTATCGGATATGGATAATCGTTTCTTCGACTTTTGCTCTCTCCTAGAGTATTGGTGTTTTCTACTCCTGATTCCATTGCTGATACTATTATTATTATTATTATTATTATTATTATAATTGGATCTACTTTTGCTTTTTCTATTGTTACTATTGAATGCAACATTAGAATTTTTTTTGAAATAATTATTTTTACTTTTTTTGACAGTAGGACTTATCGACATAGATACCGAATGTAATAATTGATAATCAAAGGTACGATTGTTATCAAATGTTGATAATAAATCATTTTTCGCACTATCATTGTCACTTTCGCTACTCACTGAGCTGTTGCTAGTCGTAGTTGCACTTCCCGATTTATATTCCATATTGGTTGTATAATCACCTATTTCCACATATCGTTTATGTCGTTGCTGGTGTTGTATTTGTGACTCTTGTATGTGCTGCTTCAATTGTCGTCGTTTTTCCTGCTGGGTTTGAAGTTTCATCAATCGTTTTCTTTTGCCCTCCCTACTATTTAACAATGTAGCCTTCGATCGCATTTGTGATATATGCGCCTTAACTTCTTTTTGTCGTTTATTTGCAATAAAAGCAAAACGACATCTGTCGCATAATATTTCTTTTCCTTTCATATTTTGTTGTTGATGTTGATATGCACCAGATCGAAATGGAAGAACTACACTACATTCTTCACAACGTTGTATTGCACGATGAACCTGAGGAAAAAGTGCTTCTTGGATAATAGCATTGCTAGATGCATTTATTAAGTTATTAGTATATAAAGTATTCGTATTATTACTTCCATGGTGACCAATTAATTGAGGTATTTTTCTTTTGTCATTTATTATCATATTATTGTTGTAATTAGAATTGTGTTGTTCATTACTAGTAACATTATTGATGATGTTGCTATTGTTGTTA
The DNA here is from genome assembly GCA_900128395.1 of Stramenopiles sp. TOSAG23-2. NCBI lineage: Eukaryota > Stramenopiles sp. TOSAG23-2. Next base: position 3,607 of record LT649881.1, read on the forward strand.
GCTTGATAAGAAGATGCGGTCAACATTTTTTCCCAATCTGTCAATACATGTCGTTCACTCGGATGCATATCACGTTCTTCCACTGGTGGAATAAATGTCCTTTCACGATTTTTGGATGTTAACTTATCAACTAACTCTGATGCTGATGAATGTTGAAATCGAACAAATGGATTTTTTAGAGATTCTAATACAAGCTTTTGGTTCTTATTATAATAAAATCCGTTGCTTATTTTAAAATTTCGATGATGTTGATGTTCTTGTTCGTGGTATAATTGGTGATATTGACTATTATGTTGTTGCTTCTCTTCAGCACCATCTTGTAGATGTACTTCTTCGAATAAACTGTTCATAGAACTTGATGTTTTTTGTTCATTGTTTCTAGCCGTATAAAATTCAAGCAGTTTTTCATAACTGCTTTTACCATTTGTTGGCAGTTGGCGGCTATTTGGATGATTAGTAGATGTTATATTGTTCCCTGGAATAATAAATGGATGTAATTTTTGGATTTCTTTTCTAGGTTGTTGGTATTGTTTCTTTCTCTCTCGTTTGCTTCCACCAGTTGTATTTTCGATACGCGCTAATAAATACTCCTTCCTTTTCGTTTCTTCTTTTGTTGGGCTATGTAAACGTTTCAATCGCTTTGCTCTTTCTATCCGATTTTTTTCTGCTTTAATTGCAGCAATCCTAGCTTCTTCTTTCCATATTTCATGTTGCTCTTTTTCGAGTTGTTCTTGTGCTTTTAAGTTTCCACTTGCTTTACATGAGACGACTAGAACCAAATTTTGAACTAGTTTTACTACTTCTTTTGGAATTAGATTATTAATAGAATTTGTAGATGATGACATATTGCGTTGGAAAAATTATGTCACTACAAAACAAAAATTCAGCGTCTATATTTGATTCTCTGCTGATATGAAATGATTAAAAAAAAATAATATCTGTCTCTTTTAGAATGAAGTTTATATGCTTGTGAAATATGTATGTATTGTGTATACAGAAATATTATATTATATACGTCTTTTACAGTGTCACATGATGTGTCACAGTTGTGGTGGTGTCGCTCGGTGTAATAATAGCAAAATAATAATAACAATACAGTAGTAGTAATAGTAATAAAAGCTTTATAATAAGAAAGGCTGGTCTGGCTGTATAGTTTCCAACCTTTCCTGGCTTTCATAATATTATTATGAACACAGCATTATTTTATGATTTGAAATGATGTGCAACACAACAAAAAAAGCTATTATATATTCATTTTTAAGATAAAGACAGCATATAATAAATTAGACGTCATTTAACTTTTTAATTTTGGCAATTTAAAATTGCAAATCAATATAAATATTAAAATACAAATGCTAAATATTATACTTAAAATCCTAAATTTGTAGAATGCATGTACTATTCTAGAACTATCAAAAATTTTAAAAAAGTCTGGAAAGAGCAAAAGTCTAGAATAAGGTTTCTTTTTTCCATTTTTTCTGTTGTAAATACCCCCTCGACGACCATTGCTGATATATTCGTTTTTTCTTCTTCTTCATTAAAAATATATATATAAGTTAAAAATGATAATAGGGTTGCATAGATTCCACAAATACAAAATAGAAAATGAATATCTATATCCTATATCATATTTTAAAAAACATATATAGGTTGATAAAGATAAGATCAGTATTGGACAACTACTTCTACTGTATATATATATATATAATAAGTATAATCGTCATCTTAAAAATATATAAGAATTATTAGTAGTAGTGCATTAGTAGTATTACATTTTTTTATTTATTTAAATTTTAATAATAATTTTTATAAAAACGAAGTATATAGGAATAATAATAATAATACTGTGTATAAAAGTCGTTGTAAATTTTATACATCATTATAAACATAAGATATTTTCAAACATACATCTATTACTTGTGAAACAAGATGGCAAGTAGTAATCGCCAAAATAAAAAGAAAGTGCAAGAATTTTTAAAACGTCAAGGAGAAAAATTTCCAGAAATTAAACAAATGCAAGAACAATATAATATGGAACAATTAAATAATAATAATAATACATATTATGGTAGTAGTAATAATAATAGTAACAACAGCAACAAGCACCATCACCCAGACCATTTGGCGCCTCCTCCACCACCACCAGAATCAGATGATTCGGAGTATTATGAAAATCTAGTGCAAAAACGCCATCAAGTTCAGCAACAACAAATGCAGGAACAGGAAGCACAAGCAGCAAGACTTGTTAAAGAAGTTGATCGAAATTTGATACAAACTCAAGAATATAATAATAGCAATAATAATAATAACATGCATAAAAGTAATAAGTACAATAATAGTAACAATAATAGCAGAACTGGTGGTAGTATGAAACATATTCAATATGTAAAAGAAGAACAACAGCGAATGCAAGATTTGGAAGATCAATCCATGTTCAAGGAAGATGAAGTCGAAGAGCTCATTGCTACTTTTGAAAGTGAAAATAAAAAGTACCGACAAGATGTGGTAATTTTAACGCAACAATGTGATCGACTTGAAAAAGATTATATAGAGCTTGATCAAAAATCTTCAAGTGAAATTAGACATAAAGAACAACAGTTACAACAAGCAATGGCAGATATACGGTATTTAAAAGAAAAAAATGCTGATTCTGTTGGAAGAGAAATCAAATTAAAAGCGGACAATAAAATTTTACGTGGTACTGTGAAGGAACTTCATGATTCTATCAAACGAATTACGACTGGGGCAAGAGATGCAGTAGAAGCGGCTACGGAACAAAGTGCATCAATGGCACAAGAAATTCAAAGTTTAAAAAAGAATTTTATTATGGCAAAACAATATAAATTGCATACGGCATTAGAACATTTGTCTAAAGACAGCATGAGGGAACAACGGCGTTTACAAAGAATCATTGCGCACATGCAAGCAGAAAAAATTGCATTGCAAGCACTTTTACAACAAGCCGAGGATGATCGTGATGCATGTTCTATGCGTTTACAACTTGCAAAAGATGAAAATGAACGTATGATAAATGAGGTAAACAATAATAATGCGTATTATGCGAATAACAATGATGGTAAAATTCCGCAACAGTTTCAGCAACCAGGCGATTATATTGATGATGGTTACAGTAGCGGTGGAATGCAATTAAGTGTAATTCCAGAAAACGATGATATTGGTATGGAGAATAGTGGCATAGATTATAATGAAAATAACATCAATAACAACACCAGCGGTCAAAAAATGGAAGAAAATAATATCATGTTACGAGATTACAATACTGCACCACCAGCGTTAGGAAATAAAGTTGGGATCAATTACCACAATGTAAATAATAATAATAATAATAATGTACCATTGCCGTCAAATAATAATATTTATGATGAAAATGGGAAATTGGAACAGAAGCAACAAATGAGAAATATGGAGCAAGAATTGTTGCAATCATTATCGATAGATACAAATGCACCAACATTTGAAACGATAGATTTGATTGATGAGAATGGCAATACACCATCTGCTAATTTAGAAGCTGTATTAGTAGCTATGAAACAAAGTGTTTTGTCTGTTGACGTTCCACCATCACCAATTATAACAGCAATGGATACCGACAACAAAGATAATAATATGAGGGAAAATATACACCAACAGGCAAAGGAACAACAATTAGAGCAACTTAAAACCGTCGAGAACAATAAAATGTTAGGAGGCATTGTGAAGGCTTCAAAAGGATTTGTTAGCAGCCCATTAGTATCAACGGATGTAATGGACCCTGAAGATGATCCAATTGATAGCATTAAAAAGAAGAATGAGGATACGACGAAAAGTGTAGCAAATGTATTTAAAAAGAAAAAAAGCACAAAAAGGTTGTGGACGAAACTTAAAATTGGGGTTGCTATCGCTAAACCTCGAAGAAAAGCACCACCACCACCACCAGAAGCAAATGATGATTAAAAATACAAAAATATACTCGCGTGTGTTACAAGAAAGTATTTTATTTAAAGAGAGGTATCATCCATAAAGGTTAATTTATTCGGTATCAAATATTATATATATATATATGCATTAATCATACGTTTCGTAATTCGTAAATTGTTTATAAAAAGAGAGTGTGTGTGTGTATTTTTAATCGTAAACTCAGAGAGATCATATTATCAATATCTCATTTTCATATTAATATTACGGTGTAGTAAATAATATTCGGTAATTAAATTACTTCGTAAAAATATACGCGTAATTAATTCTCGTATATTATTTTATTTTTTATTTTTTATTTTTAGCTTGCGGGGGCGCATGAGAGCGCTTTCTTTAATGCGTGTAGGATTGAATATTTATTTTCAAAATCAAATTTATCGCGCCACTCAATTCATTTTTTTATCCCATCACATCATATATGAAGTTCCATTAACGTATCTGCTTTACTGCCACCTAATCGATAGTAATTATTCGCATCAATAACCATTTTGTAGCCAAAATGTTCTAGTTTACTCATTAAGGATTGATAATTTTTACCAACAGTAAATGTTCCATCCATATGATTGTGTTCAAATAAAATTTGCATTGGTTTGATATGTTTACTAAAATCATAATTCATTAAAATTCTATAATCCATCCCTTCAGCATCTGTCTTTAATAAATAAATATCTTTCAATTGATAATTTTTCACTATTTCATTGATTGTTGTTGTTTCAACTTTAATAGTTTCTACCACTAAATCAGGGAGATGTTTTTTTAAATGATTTGCATTTGTTGAACCAAGTTGAGTGACCCAATACGGCAAATTTTTAAAGTCGTTGTTGGCAGAGGGGATGGTAAATTCAATTTCACCTATAAAATCAGCCACTGCTTTGTTGATAAATATGATATTATGGAAATGATTCGGTAATTTCATTTTATAATTTCTTTTTAATCTTTCGAATAAAAATGGAACCGGCTCTATCAAAATTAAATTTGTATTTTCATCAGCCATTTCAAAAATAGGATCATTTATTGTATTGCCAACATGTGACCCTATTTGTATTATGGTTTTATTTGGGATATGATTTAAATGCGATTTAATATCATTAATATTATTGTTTAATATAGCACCTTCATCATAATATGAACTTGTTGTAGGAATACAGATTATATGATTAATGTTATATGCATATGGCTTTTCATATTTTTTTCTTGGACAAAATTCTGCAAGTAAATTTGTTATTATTGTATCATCATCATCCTTGCTAATATATCGAAAATAAAGAAGCGGTGGTGGATTGCATATTATCATTTGTTTTACTAGACGCGTTAAGACGTAGCGAGTATGTTTTTCTTGAGTGTTAATTTCTATAACACGTGGACAACGTAATCTTTGTTTCCCATCGGCCTCATCAATACCATTATTACTGTCAACTTCCATTTGGACGTTATTGTTATTATCAATACATATATAGTCTCTATGTTTATAAGTGCTCGTAGGAGTTGGATGCAATTCGTAAATATTATTATTAAAATAATAAAAGTCTAATCCATAACGAAAACATCCATGTGCTGCCCAATTGTATTCTTTGCCATCACGAAGTTGTATTTTGTTGATATTATCTATATCGTATCCAAGTAGATTTGCTGCAACAAAACATTCATTTGCAGATTTTATTGACTCGGATTCATCGCATATAATTGATGTATTTTCATGGTAATTTTTTAATATATATGGATGAGATGGCGATGCCGTTCTCCTACCATCGATGAGATCGTGATCCATTAGAATTTGATTTATTCTCCTTGTATTATTAAGTTGGCCATATTCATATGGAATTTCTATAGTGTCAACATTTAAGTTATGGAAAATTTTATTAATTAACGCGTTCGAATATGTATCTTTCTCGTCACGTTTACCTATTGCAAGATAGGTATGGTAATTGTTAATCGATGTAGATTCAATAATCCAAATAGATAATAATACAACAATTAATAATGATCTGCTGTTCATCGTTCAATCATAAAATATTAATCAAAATCTTCATATCAAGATGTCTTATCTGTTTATGTATTCTCCCAGTACTCTGCATACAAATAATGATATATGTATACATGAGTGAGTATAAAAACACAAATGTATACCAAAAGTATAATTCTAAAATAATATAAAAATGTGTGTAAATACATATCTTTGTGTTATATTTTGCAACATATTATATGTTGTTGCCGATGGATTTTGCCTTAAAAAAATCAATTACACATCAGGAATTTTTATCATCTAAAAATAATCATCAAATAATTTAATAGTGCATAATTATTAATTACAGTATCGGATATTATTATTCCTATTCCATCACTATAAATAGTCAGTTTGGTAACTTAAAAAGGTTACCTACACGATATATTTTGTGATTTTAATGCTATGTCAATGCTACGGTAAGCTGGTATTAGGAAAAAAATGCAGAAATTCCGCAAAACGTACAGACATTTCCAATTTTTTTTAAATTGTTGAAGTTCGGAGTTCGCCAGTTCGGTTAAAGCCGAATGCCCGAAGGAATTGGACAACAAATAAACATATATGAAAAGCAAATATAAACACATTTTATCACGCATCACTATAAATTACATACATAGCGATCACTTTTTCTTTTGATTATTATTATTATAATAGTTCTTTTTATCTAAATTGCAATTTGCTTTTGTATAATTATTATTATTTTAAATCATCTTTTGAAATTACGATAAAAATGGCAACACCAAAAACGGCAACAACATTCAGAAATGAGAAAAATACGTCAAGCACATTTCGTAAGAATATTGCCAGTACAGAGACCTTAGTAGTATTTGCTGGTTATAATTATCTATTGGTCATGGCACCTCTCTGTTATACAGGGCCTGCGGAGATCATACGCACGGTGCGCTTCTGGATTCTCGCAGGATTTGGTTTGATGTACATCTTGAGAGTAAATGTTATGATGAGATGTTTACTATCACGAGTGGTCTCGAAGGAGGAAATTCTATTTGTGCTGCCCGTCTTTGTGCCTGGGCTCATGACCTCATTTGCCCTAGGTGCAAACGGGTGTGACGATGATATCAGTACATTTTTAGCAATACCATCTGTCATATTATACGTTATTGGTTCATACTTAAACTCAGGATCGGAGCTTCAACGAAAGCGATGGAAAAGTCGGCCAGAAAACAAAGGCAAGTGTTATACTGAAGGCCTGTTTTCTCTCGCCCGAAACATTAATTATTTTGGTGATGTAATTTTGTTCTCTGCTTGGGCGCTTGCATCGGGTCGATGGTGGAATGGATGGGTGCCACTCGTTATGCTCCTTGGTTTTGTTTTTCACCACATTCCAGAAAAGGAAGCATATCTTGCAAAACGCTATGAGTCGGAGTGGCCTGCATACTGTGCAAAAACAAAAGCCTTGGTACCATACGTGTGGTGAGATTTTTCAAAAAAAAGGTGCAAAGCGTTGCCAAAGAAATAATAATATGATAGCACAATAATAAAAATAAGAAGAATTAACAAATCATCACATGAATTTATGAATTTACCTCCTACTATAAGTAAAATAAGCAACATAATACTATAAAATCATTTATACTTAACATTTACCAGATAGCACGATACTCCGATATATTCCAGCTTGATGATGATTGATGATTTAGATTGATGATGATATGTGATATGATGATGATAGATGATACTAACCTATATGTGGTTCAAAAACCTGGTCCATTGTATTCATCACCTGCTATAGAGAGGTATAATACTACATAGCATGGTAATGGTATTACTATATTTATTATATATGTACTTATTATAAATATTATAATTATATTCTATCAAACATATACAATGGTGTAATGTCTATGAAATAAAGTAACAAAGAACCAAAGGACAAAAATACTTTTTATATTTTTGTTCGCATAATTTTTAAAACACTACGTATTTTTTTAATAATTCAAACATACGCAGAATCTCTTCTCTCTTTTTTTTTCGCTGCTGTCCCTTTTAGTGAATTCATTGTGTCCCGATCATCAATGCTGCTAGCCCGGCGTCGTGTTGAAAGTCGTTTTATTTTCTTCATACGTTCTTCGAATGCATTGGATCTTTGAGGTGCTATGTTCTTTGATTGGGCAATTACTTTTGGCTTCTTTCCAAATGAAAGGTTCTTAGAATCCAAAGGATTAATATGTTCAGAATCCGATTGATTGCTGTCAACAACTCCCGCTTCCTTTTTTTGTGAAATAGTCTTTTTAGTAAACAGTGGATTCAGAGTGCTCATTTTAATCATTTCCACATCGTTTTCTTCCTCTTCTTTTTCTTTCACTAACTTTTCTTTTCTTTTTGACAAACATGAATTAACCTTTCGAAACACTAAACATGAAATTATTATAGCAAAAATAATTACTGCAATGTTCAAGATCAACAGTATCATCCCTACTACTACTAATATTTTATGATTGAACGATCTTCGTAACAATACCTTTTGA
>LT649882.1:0-12064 GCA_900128395.1 Stramenopiles sp. TOSAG23-2
TTTGATAGGTTGAAATCGCCATTATTAAATTTTTCAACTTTTTTCATTTTTCGCGGCAAAGATTCAAACCAAATGTAGTTTAATGAATCGAGTACTACATTCCATCGACTAGTTTATATCGACAAATACATGAGATAACAATCTAACTAGTATAAATAATAATTAAAATACTCGATACATTTTGAAAAAACAAACAATTTCAATCAAACTATATATATGACATAGATACATACATATATAATGTGCAAAGCGAGGATAGATCAATATAGATCAATAAAGAAAAAAACATATTTATCATATATATTCAATTATTATACGTGTCTTTGTACGTGTGTTTGTGTGTGGTGAATTATTTGTAAGGATCCAAACTTTATTAATATTAAACAAATTATATTTAAAAAAAAAATTAAATCATTTTCAAAAAAATAATTATTAAAAAAAATTATGGAATTAGTAAATGCACCATCACCTGGTGGAAAACAACAAAACGAAGATGAAGATGTGAATATGGCAGATGAAACTAGTGTACCTAAAACAGTACGTACACAAGAATTTAGTGCAGAATTATTAAATGTTTATTATACACGGTAAGTTCTACAATTTATTCATTCTATTCCATACATACAAAACCATTATTAATCAATCAAACTAACAAATTAAATAATCAAACACAAATCAAAAAAAAAACACACACAAAAACATCACAGTCTATTTCCATACAATGAAATGTATCGTTGGTTATCATATGGTAATACATATGGTATGAAAGATACAATGGGACAACCAGAATATTTTTTTCATCGTGAGATATCCTTTACATTGGATGTAAGTGGGGAAGAAGTTTATATTCGTTATTTAAATTTCAAAAATGCAGAGGAAATGCGTAAAAAAATCATGCGACAACAACCACGTAAAATTGATATTGGTGCTGTTTATTCCCATGAACCATCCAAACATGATATGATACCTTCTAATATATTCAAACCATTAGAACGTGAATTGGTATTTGATATCGATTTAACCGATTACGATGATGTTGGTGCAGAAGGTGCAGATATATCACGTGGTATGGGTAAAGATTGTTGGTATTTCATGTCCACGGCAGTGAAAGTAGTCGATAAAGCATTACGTGAAGATTTCAATTTTAAACATTTATTATGGATATTTAGTGGTAGACGTGGTGTGCATTGTTGGGTATGCGATCAATCTGCAAGAACATTAGATGATAAAAGCCGTGCTGCAATTGTCAACTATTTAACGGTTGTGACTGGTAATGAACGTAGTGCAAGCCGTGTACCATTGACATACCCATTGCATCCATCCTTGGAACGCTCCTTGCCATACATGGAAGAACAATTTGTGAAATTTGTATGTGAAGGTAATGATGAAAGTACTGGTAAAATTGGACAAGGTTTATTGGAAAGTGGTAATTCAAATGGTTTCGATGAAATTTTATCCCATATACCACAACAAGATATTGCATCCTCATTAAAAGTAGAATGGGAAAAACGTTCAAATAAATCTTTAACTGCAGGGCAACGATGGGAACAATTGAAAAAAACATTACAACTGTATTGTGACAAAGAACAACAAAAAGTAGGAAAAGGACGTTTAATTAGTGATTCTTTACGTAATTTAAGAACGGCGCATTATGGCATTATATTTATGTAGTAAGTACTATTTATTTATCTATCTATCTAGAGTCGTCATCGTTGAACTTTTCTGTTCCATCACTGCGTTGTGTACATTTATATGTTCTAACAAAATTTTTCTTATTTTAACATGCACAGTGTTTATCCACGTTTAGATGTAAATGTTAGTACGCACAGAAACCATTTATTGAAATCACCATGGTGTGTACATCCAAAAACAGGACGTGTTTGTGTACCAATTGATCCAACTAAAGTAGATGAATGGGATCCACATACAACACCAACTGTTGCATCATTAGCTGATGAATTAGATTCATCTTCTTCTTCATTACATAAGAATACAATCAATGGTGATGATGGTGATACAAGTAATAGTAGCAATAAACGTATGAAAATTTCTGATGTGGATAAAACTAGTTTAAAACCATATATGGAATATTTTGAACATTCATTTTTAGCACCATTATATGCAGATATTAAAAAAGATTTTCGTGAAGCGGCAGAGAAACAAGCTGCAGTGAATGGGGATTGGTAAAGGAAGTACATTTTTAATGAGTTATATGTGACGACAAGAGGAGCTGCAGAAGGGCAGAGGATTTGAAGAGAGATGAGAGATTCTTTTTTTCGTGGTGTAGTTAGAACACATAATAATATAAAAAGCATTTATATGTTGTGGTTAGTATTTTATTTTTTATTTTATTAAATATAAACAAATTTAACTCCAGAGTATTAGTGTTAATAATTAGAGCATTAAAAACTGAAGGTACTACATTAAAAAAGAATTAAAAAAACCTCACCAAACACCAAAACACCAAAATATACAACAAGAGACTCACTACTCACTACTATCATCTCATCCATCTGACCATCTAATCATATCTCTCTAATCATTAATCTCTCTCTCCTCAGTCTCTCTCGCTCTCTCCTCTCTCCTCTCTCTCTCTTTCACAAAAAAAAATCTCACTGCCCACCTAACATTTTCAATGTACCTTTCAATGTATCATAAATATTCTTATTAATACGTTGTAATTTTTTATTTAATACCCAATCAACACCAATATCATCTTGTTCAACTGTACTTAACATGACTTGGCTGGATAAATCACATTCATTTAAATTCATAAATAAACGTTCTGCTAATTGATGTTTCCGTCGTTTTCCACCATCTAAACCAAACATATTAAAATATCGTTCGCGTGTTTCTTTTGGTACTTTTAATTTCAAACGTTCATAGACATGATCACGATCATGTTTTTCATAACCTGGTTTACGTTTAAAAATAAATTGTTTAAATTTATTTTGATTATGCATACGTGTTTTTGCTTCCATATTATTGTTGTTATTGTTATTATTTCCCTCCACTTCCTCTTCTTCACCTCTTCTACCACCTCGTTGTTGTTGTTGTTGATTTTTTTCTATACGTAAACGTTCGACTTCATCTAAATGTACACCCATTTCTAAAAACGTATAATGATAAATTGGATTATGTTTTATATCTAATTGTTTAAATGGTATATTTTTTGTATCAGTACTACCAAATAAAAGCCAAAATTTTGCACGATATAATAAAGGTTTATCCAATATTTTCCATAAATCAAATAATTCTTTACGTAATATTATAATTTTTTCATAACGTGATATAATCGCTTGTTTACGTATTAAATATCCACGAAAAATAGCTTGACGTTTAATAATATTTCGTCGACGTTGTTGATACATACGTTTCTTTAATAACATTCGACGATAACTAGTAATTTTTGTTGATGCATTTAATCGTCTTAATTTAAATAAAAAATGACGTGATAATTTCTGTATTCTTTTACAAGCATTACGTTTACGTATTAATGGTGTACGTTGCTTCATTCTACCCCAATTGGTTTGAATCGTTCGTATACTTGCTAATTTTGTTTGATAATTACGATAATCTACTTTACATCTCCATAATGCTTGTGCATGTATAATACATTTCTCTCGTTTTTTAAATTCATTTGCATTGATATCATCCATGGATTCTTGTCGTTTTTTCTTTCGATTATTTTGCAATACTAATTGATCTAATGGCGCTAATGATTCTACATCCCCTGCATCACTTGCATTGTCATCATTATCATCATCATAACCATCGTTATCCATTGCAAATCCAGTAGTTAAATGCATATGCATTAAAATTTGTTGCACTGCAGCATTTGCACGTCGCTGTGTCTCATAATCAGCAATACGACGTGGTTTTCGTACTATACCATAATTTTGATTTGATAATTTTGGAAATCCATTTGTATATGTAAATCGTGACATGGTTCCATCTGGTTGAAGTACTGGTATTGGTAATGGTGCATGGAATGTATTACGATGGTTAAATTCATTGGAATCTAAAAAATTTGTTTTAAATTTTTTTCGTAATGTAATACTACGATTCATTTTTTTATATATACTTTCTTTGAAAAATTGTATACAATACCCTATATCTGTACGACTAGATGCACCATCTTTACCTACACCGTCGGTACGATCCCGTACAAAGCCATCCCATAGTTGTGTTCGCATTAATACTAATGCAAATGGACGATCTACTTTATCTAATGATTTCACAAATAATTCTTCATTAAATTTCTTTGTTTCATGTATAATATATTTCTCATAATCTTGAAAAAATGCAGTCATGAAACGTAAAAATGCTAATCGTACTTGTAAATCAGGAAATTCAATTGTTGTTGTATCAGATAAATTTGATCCACGATTTTCACCAATTGTTTTTAATGTTTTACTACCACTATGTTTACTTCTTGTATCATGTAACGTCGATAATCCTAAATTATCACTAAAGACACGGCTACGGCGTACGACGTTTTTACCATCTTGATCTATACTACTTCTATGATGATCCATATGTTCAATTGTGCCATCTTCCAATGCAAAATTTTCAATTGGTTTTAATGGTTCCCAATCAGGAAATAATAAATCATTTGGATGTAATAATATGGAACATGGTCGACCAATAGATTCACTAACACTACCACGATACGTAGTTGTTGCTTTTCGTTCTTGTTGTTCATTATTGTTGTTCTTATTGCTGTTACTACTATCATTATCTGCATCGGATGCTTCTGTTTTTGCTATATCAATATTTAATATTGATAATTGTTTAATTAATTTCACACCATCATGTTGTGGTAATTGTGGTTTTTCATTTAAATTATCATAATATAAATCACCAGTATCCAAATCAACAAAACATGTATCCGATGGACGTCTAGGATTATGTAATATTGATTGAAATGTTTTATAATTCGAGATACCAACAAAATATGGTACCGGTGCATCAATGACATCCATTAAACTTGGTGGTAATACTGGTATATATACCCCAGCCCAATAAAACGGAAACAATAAATTTAATAATGCATCCATTGTTGGTGTTAAAATGGAACGTGTTTTAGTCCCCATGATCACTTTCACTTCCATTAATAATAATCTCCAGATTAAAATCACTGAATCAACATTTAATCTTGCAAATAATATTTCTAAACAATGTTTACCAATTTGTGGTAATGTATTTGATGGTGGTCGAGACAATGTGATGGATATATCTGCTATTGATATATTTACTTCTATAATACCACGTGGTGGTAATGGAACTTCACCACAAAAATTTGATATATATTTTTCAATTGGTACAGGTGCATTGGAAATACTTATACGATATAATTGTCTTAAAAATTGTCGTAATTGCCATAAAAATGGATATTTCGATACAACACATAAACCTTTTCTACTATAGACGGTATGTTTTGAATTGACTGCCCAATTTGGTGTTTTTTTAATATCGTTATGATGTAAAAATAAACATGCAACGTCTAATGGATCAATACGTTCATAGAAATGTAACTGTGTTGTCGTGGGGATGTTATATATAATTTGTTAATAAAAAAATAATGTGAAAATTGTAATATATTTTGATAAGTGATCTATATATCATATATTATTAATCTATTTATTGTATACTTACTGTTGCACAATAAAAACGTGAACCGGATACATCAGTCAATACAAACCAAAAAAAGGTTGGTTTATTGATGGATATATTATTATTTTTCATACTGTTATTATTGTTATTTGACATATATGTTATATCAACATTATCAGGAAAAGCAAAAGATGCAACTTGATCTGGACGTATAGCATCTTTTGTTTTTTTTTTAATTTCTTTTTCAATTAAATGTGAATATTGTTTTTCAATCATTTGTTTTGTTGGAAATTGATCTAATACTTTTGGTTTGAATTGTATACCATTTGGTTGCGTTGAATTTTCAATTCTGTGTTGGTGTGTGTGTGTGTAAGGATATTGTTAGGTAATGGATTATTTTGTATCATTATATATATATATATATAATGATACAAAATAATCCATTACCTAACAATATCCTTACACACACACACACCAACACAGAATTGAAAATTCAACGCAACCAAATGGTATACAATTCAAACCAAAAGTATTAGATCAATTTCCAACAAAACAAATGATTGAAAAACAATATTCACATTTAATTGAAAAAGAAATTAAAAAAAAAACAAAAGATGCTATACGTCCAGATCAAGTTGCATCTTTTGCTTTTCCTGATAATGTTGATATAACATATATGTCAAATAACAATAATAACAGTATGAAAAATAATAATATATCCATCAATAAACCAACCTTTTTTTGGTTTGTATTGACTGATGTATCCGGTTCACGTTTTTATTGTGCAACAGTAAGTATACAATAAATAGATTAATAATATATGATATATAGATCACTTATCAAAATATATTACAATTTTCACATTATTTTTTTATTAACAAATTATATATAACATCCCCACGACAACACAGTTACATTTCTATGAACGTATTGATCCATTAGACGTTGCATGTTTATTTTTACATCATAACGATATTAAAAAAACACCAAATTGGGCAGTCAATTCAAAACATACCGTCTATAGTAGAAAAGGTTTATGTGTTGTATCGAAATATCCATTTTTATGGCAATTACGACAATTTTTAAGACAATTATATCGTATAAGTATTTCCAATGCACCTGTACCAATTGAAAAATATATATCAAATTTTTGTGGTGAAGTTCCATTACCACCACGTGGTATTATAGAAGTAAATATATCAATAGCAGATATATCCATCACATTGTCTCGACCACCATCAAATACATTACCACAAATTGGTAAACATTGTTTAGAAATATTATTTGCAAGATTAAATGTTGATTCAGTGATTTTAATCTGGAGATTATTATTAATGGAAGTGAAAGTGATCATGGGGACTAAAACACGTTCCATTTTAACACCAACAATGGATGCATTATTAAATTTATTGTTTCCGTTTTATTGGGCTGGGGTATATATACCAGTATTACCACCAAGTTTAATGGATGTCATTGATGCACCGGTACCATATTTTGTTGGTATCTCGAATTATAAAACATTTCAATCAATATTACATAATCCTAGACGTCCATCGGATACATGTTTTGTTGATTTGGATACTGGTGATTTATATTATGATAATTTAAATGAAAAACCACAATTACCACAACATGATGGTGTGAAATTAATTAAACAATTATCAATATTAAATATTGATATAGCAAAAACAGAAGCATCCGATGCAGATAATGATAGTAGTAACAGCAATAAGAACAACAATAATGAACAACAAGAACGAAAAGCAACAACTACGTATCGTGGTAGTGTTAGTGAATCTATTGGTCGACCATGTTCCATATTATTACATCCAAATGATTTATTATTTCCTGATTGGGAACCATTAAAACCAATTGAAAATTTTGCATTGGAAGATGGCACAATTGAACATATGGATCATCATAGAAGTAGTATAGATCAAGATGGTAAAAACGTCGTACGCCGTAGCCGTGTCTTTAGTGATAATTTAGGATTATCGACGTTACATGATACAAGAAGTAAACATAGTGGTAGTAAAACATTAAAAACAATTGGTGAAAATCGTGGATCAAATTTATCTGATACAACAACAATTGAATTTCCTGATTTACAAGTACGATTAGCATTTTTACGTTTCATGACTGCATTTTTTCAAGATTATGAGAAATATATTATACATGAAACAAAGAAATTTAATGAAGAATTATTTGTGAAATCATTAGATAAAGTAGATCGTCCATTTGCATTAGTATTAATGCGAACACAACTATGGGATGGCTTTGTACGGGATCGTACCGACGGTGTAGGTAAAGATGGTGCATCTAGTCGTACAGATATAGGGTATTGTATACAATTTTTCAAAGAAAGTATATATAAAAAAATGAATCGTAGTATTACATTACGAAAAAAATTTAAAACAAATTTTTTAGATTCCAATGAATTTAACCATCGTAATACATTCCATGCACCATTACCAATACCAGTACTTCAACCAGATGGAACCATGTCACGATTTACATATACAAATGGATTTCCAAAATTATCAAATCAAAATTATGGTATAGTACGAAAACCACGTCGTATTGCTGATTATGAGACACAGCGACGTGCAAATGCTGCAGTGCAACAAATTTTAATGCATATGCATTTAACTACTGGATTTGCAATGGATAACGATGGTTATGATGATGATAATGATGACAATGCAAGTGATGCAGGGGATGTAGAATCATTAGCGCCATTAGATCAATTAGTATTGCAAAATAATCGAAAGAAAAAACGACAAGAATCCATGGATGATATCAATGCAAATGAATTTAAAAAACGAGAGAAATGTATTATACATGCACAAGCATTATGGAGATGTAAAGTAGATTATCGTAATTATCAAACAAAATTAGCAAGTATACGAACGATTCAAACCAATTGGGGTAGAATGAAGCAACGTACACCATTAATACGTAAACGTAATGCTTGTAAAAGAATACAGAAATTATCACGTCATTTTTTATTTAAATTAAGACGATTAAATGCATCAACAAAAATTACTAGTTATCGTCGAATGTTATTAAAGAAACGTATGTATCAACAACGTCGACGAAATATTATTAAACGTCAAGCTATTTTTCGTGGATATTTAATACGTAAACAAGCGATTATATCACGTTATGAAAAAATTATAATATTACGTAAAGAATTATTTGATTTATGGAAAATATTGGATAAACCTTTATTATATCGTGCAAAATTTTGGCTTTTATTTGGTAGTACTGATACAAAAAATATACCATTTAAACAATTAGATATAAAACATAATCCAATTTATCATTATACGTTTTTAGAAATGGGTGTACATTTAGATGAAGTCGAACGTTTACGTATAGAAAAAAATCAACAACAACAACAACGAGGTGGTAGAAGAGGTGAAGAAGAGGAAGTGGAGGGAAATAATAACAATAACAACAATAATATGGAAGCAAAAACACGTATGCATAATCAAAATAAATTTAAACAATTTATTTTTAAACGTAAACCAGGTTATGAAAAACATGATCGTGATCATGTCTATGAACGTTTGAAATTAAAAGTACCAAAAGAAACACGCGAACGATATTTTAATATGTTTGGTTTAGATGGTGGAAAACGACGGAAACATCAATTAGCAGAACGTTTATTTATGAATTTAAATGAATGTGATTTATCCAGCCAAGTCATGTTAAGTACAGTTGAACAAGATGATATTGGTGTTGATTGGGTATTAAATAAAAAATTACAACGTATTAATAAGAATATTTATGATACATTGAAAGGTACATTGAAAATGTTAGGTGGGCAGTGAGATTTTTTTTTGTGAAAGAGAGAGAGAGGAGAGAGGAGAGAGCGAGAGAGACTGAGGAGAGAGAGATTAATGATTAGAGAGATATGATTAGATGGTCAGATGGATGAGATGATAGTAGTGAGTAGTGAGTCTCTTGTTGTATATTTTGGTGTTTTGGTGTTTGGTGAGGTTTTTTTAATTCTTTTTTAATGTAGTACCTTCAGTTTTTAATGCTCTAATTATTAACACTAATACTCTGGAGTTAAATTTGTTTATATTTAATAAAATAAAAAATAAAATACTAACCACAACATATAAATGCTTTTTATATTATTATGTGTTCTAACTACACCACGAAAAAAAGAATCTCTCATCTCTCTTCAAATCCTCTGCCCTTCTGCAGCTCCTCTTGTCGTCACATATAACTCATTAAAAATGTACTTCCTTTACCAATCCCCATTCACTGCAGCTTGTTTCTCTGCCGCTTCACGAAAATCTTTTTTAATATCTGCATATAATGGTGCTAAAAATGAATGTTCAAAATATTCCATATATGGTTTTAAACTAGTTTTATCCACATCAGAAATTTTCATACGTTTATTGCTACTATTACTTGTATCACCATCATCACCATTGATTGTATTCTTATGTAATGAAGAAGAAGATGAATCTAATTCATCAGCTAATGATGCAACAGTTGGTGTTGTATGTGGATCCCATTCATCTACTTTAGTTGGATCAATTGGTACACAAACACGTCCTGTTTTTGGATGTACACACCATGGTGATTTCAATAAATGGTTTCTGTGCGTACTAACATTTACATCTAAACGTGGATAAACACTGTGCATGTTAAAATAAGAAAAATTTTGTTAGAACATATAAATGTACACAACGCAGTGATGGAACAGAAAAGTTCAACGATGACGACTCTAGATAGATAGATAAATAAATAGTACTTACTACATAAATATAATGCCATAATGCGCCGTTCTTAAATTACGTAAAGAATCACTAATTAAACGTCCTTTTCCTACTTTTTGTTGTTCTTTGTCACAATACAGTTGTAATGTTTTTTTCAATTGTTCCCATCGTTGCCCTGCAGTTAAAGATTTATTTGAACGTTTTTCCCATTCTACTTTTAATGAGGATGCAATATCTTGTTGTGGTATATGGGATAAAATTTCATCGAAACCATTTGAATTACCACTTTCCAATAAACCTTGTCCAATTTTACCAGTACTTTCATCATTACCTTCACATACAAATTTCACAAATTGTTCTTCCATGTATGGCAAGGAGCGTTCCAAGGATGGATGCAATGGGTATGTCAATGGTACACGGCTTGCACTACGTTCATTACCAGTCACAACCGTTAAATAGTTGACAATTGCAGCACGGCTTTTATCATCTAATGTTCTTGCAGATTGATCGCATACCCAACAATGCACACCACGTCTACCACTAAATATCCATAATAAATGTTTAAAATTGAAATCTTCACGTAATGCTTTATCGACTACTTTCACTGCCGTGGACATGAAATACCAACAATCTTTACCCATACCACGTGATAT
This sequence comes from Stramenopiles sp. TOSAG23-2, assembly GCA_900128395.1. NCBI lineage: Eukaryota > Stramenopiles sp. TOSAG23-2. The sequence goes on from LT649882.1 coordinate 11,009, forward strand.
ATCTGCACCTTCTGCACCAACATCATCGTAATCGGTTAAATCGATATCAAATACCAATTCACGTTCTAATGGTTTGAATATATTAGAAGGTATCATATCATGTTTGGATGGTTCATGGGAATAAACAGCACCAATATCAATTTTACGTGGTTGTTGTCGCATGATTTTTTTACGCATTTCCTCTGCATTTTTGAAATTTAAATAACGAATATAAACTTCTTCCCCACTTACATCCAATGTAAAGGATATCTCACGATGAAAAAAATATTCTGGTTGTCCCATTGTATCTTTCATACCATATGTATTACCATATGATAACCAACGATACATTTCATTGTATGGAAATAGACTGTGATGTTTTTGTGTGTGTTTTTTTTTTGATTTGTGTTTGATTATTTAATTTGTTAGTTTGATTGATTAATAATGGTTTTGTATGTATGGAATAGAATGAATAAATTGTAGAACTTACCGTGTATAATAAACATTTAATAATTCTGCACTAAATTCTTGTGTACGTACTGTTTTAGGTACACTAGTTTCATCTGCCATATTCACATCTTCATCTTCGTTTTGTTGTTTTCCACCAGGTGATGGTGCATTTACTAATTCCATAATTTTTTTTAATAATTATTTTTTTGAAAATGATTTAATTTTTTTTTTAAATATAATTTGTTTAATATTAATAAAGTTTGGATCCTTACAAATAATTCACCACACACAAACACACGTACAAAGACACGTATAATAATTGAATATATATGATAAATATGTTTTTTTCTTTATTGATCTATATTGATCTATCCTCGCTTTGCACATTATATATGTATGTATCTATGTCATATATATAGTTTGATTGAAATTGTTTGTTTTTTCAAAATGTATCGAGTATTTTAATTATTATTTATACTAGTTAGATTGTTATCTCATGTATTTGTCGATATAAACTAGTCGATGGAATGTAGTACTCGATTCATTAAACTACATTTGGTTTGAATCTTTGCCGCGAAAAATGAAAAAAGTTGAAAAATTTAATAATGGCGATTTCAACCTATCAAA
>LT649883.1:0-12035 GCA_900128395.1 Stramenopiles sp. TOSAG23-2
ATGAAATTCATTATCATGCATGGGATCAAACAGAAAAATGTTGCTTGCAAACCTACAGCAGCAGCAAACAATGCAACTAATAATGGTCCAAAGATTCCAGCTACTCTGTGCGTTCCACCAGTATATGCCATTGCTTTCCCACGCATTAATACAGGAACATTCCCAGATAAAAACGTATGTTGTGGTAAATGATATTGACAAAAACCGACACCGATAATAAAATTTGAAATTAAAATAAGTCCAGGAACTTCCATCAATCCAGCGAATACAAACGCTACAACAAATAATATAAGGGAAGATAATTGTGTATTTCTTGTCCCAAATTTTTCAATTGATTTGCCAACAGGTACAGCAGCTAATAGATTTCCAATACTATTAACAGTGGCGGCAAAACCAATAAATGTGTCGGTAGAATTAAATTTAATTTTCAAAAATAATGGTACAAGCATGTTACCGCCTTGATATACCATTCCAATAATTAAAAACGGAATATAAATTTTCATAAATAATTCTTTCATTGTAATTTTCAACGACGTAGTAACTTGTGGTTGTTGCTTTTCCATTTCTTTCCCCTCATCTTTCATCTTTATTTAATTAATGTATCGTTTACTATTATTACCTGTTATAGTCTAGTCTAGTAATACTTATAAGGTTCTATAATATCTATATATATATTATAGAATCTGGACTTTGTTAACGAACTACTTCATATATCGTTTTATGTATATCTTATCATTATTTGAATTGAATGAGAAGGAGCAAAAGGAGCACAAAAATGGAAGGAGAAGTTAGATTTACCTTAACCTATTAGGAAAAGGTAACTGAGAATATATGGCACATATTAAAATATAAATAAGATTAAGTACTATTTATATCCTAAATAGGTATACAATATCGTGCTACACAAAAACACATGATTTTTTGACCTATTTAGTATATAAATAAGACTTAATGTTATTAATATTTTAATTTGTGCCACATCATCCTCAGTAAACTTTTCCTATACCTGGTATAGGTTTATCTAAATTACTGCATAAAAAGAGTGCGTCTTACGCCACGTGATTAATTGATGATGAGCACATTTATGAGCTACAGTACAAATGTACGTATACCAGCCCGCCACAGGTAATCTGGTAATGTTAATGTTGTGTATATATAATAACCAAAAAAAAATAATAACCTCCAAACCAATCTAGCACTCTTCTTAGATTTATTAATGATGAATTTATATTTATATTATGATCTAATTTAAATTAGATACAATATATATCATTGATGATAATAGTAAAAAGTGAAGAAAATACTGTTATCGTTCTATAGCATTGTACTAATTGTATACATCAATGATATATAACATTATCAACGTATATATCGTTTGTCAATGAAATTAGTTCACAATTGATCGTATTATTAATTATATAGAAAATTAAAGATATTGTTATTATTATTACATATATATATAACCCAAGTCACTAAATTAATTTACTTCATATACTATAAGTTAGAACCAACATGGAAAATGATACAACAACAATAAAAAAAAAACGCCATAGGTTAGAGTTAAACAATTTATTATATACGGTTGTAAAATCAGGTGTACTAGGATTTGCCGGTACATTCTATGTGAAAATGGCAGTCAATGTAGTCTTACGAGTATTACCATCTGTTGGACAATTAGTAATGTTAAATAAACGTGCATGGTCACGATTTTTTCCAAAATTATTTGAAGATTGTTTACCTATTGGGATTGCTTTTGGTGTTATTATGGGTGTCGTACAAGGTATAATGAAAATATTCAAAAGTATGGATCTTGGAACATTAGAAAACTATCGAGCTGCGATGGCCATTATCATTGCATCACCTACGTTCTTCTTAATACCAGCATCATGGACAGAATGGTTTTCAACTGTTGCATTTTTAAGAGCAATTGAAGTCGGTGCAAAACGTGGTGTAGAAACTGGATATCTTCCAGAAGTTCCAAATAGTGAATTATTAGTCATGATACCTGGTTCAATTGGCGTTGTCTTAGCATTTGTATATTGGCCATTATCAATGGGAAATGGGTATTTATCTTTTTTCAATCAATTTTTTCAACAGAAAGAAGGTATTGTTCAATTTAGACGTGTAATGCTTGGTCAAAATGTCAATGCAGAATTAATGGATCTAGTTCGAAAAACTGGTCAATATCCATATTTAAATGCACCACCATATCCTAGAGCATTAGTTACATATAGAATGTATGATCAAGGTAGACGAAATGTATGGCAAGAATTGATGCATCCATCGATGAGTTATCCTACGTTCATTGCATATTATTTCATGAAAGGTTGGGTACAAGCATTGGGATATTATTTCACAATTTTTTTATTACCAGCATTAGCATTTGATCCAATGAAATTGATCAGAAATCCATTAGGATGGCTACAAAAATTATTACCTGATTTGAATCAAGCTGCTTTGTTTTTAACTTCATATTGTACATTTGCATTTAATTCAGTGCCATTCTCACGATTTTTAGGGATAAATATGACAAATTTAGGATTAACTGGTGGTGTAATTGCAAGTGTGATAGCTGGTATTGCTGGTGGTATTGCTATTTTAATAGAAAGTCCATGGAGAAGACTTGAAGTGGCACAATTTGTATTACAAAAAGGTATGGTATCTGCATGGGAACGTTTTTATAAATATAAAGTATCAGAAAAAACTTTACAAAGATTATATTTTGTATTGTTTACATGCAGTACATCATATTTAGTACATGCATATACAAATTATCCACAAAATGTTAGACGATTATATAGAACATTATTTGGCGCTTTAGTTGATGATGGTATAGAGAAGAAGAAAGAGATGAAGAGGAAGCGAAAGAAACATTGAATAAAATAAATGTGTCTTGTGTGTGTGTGATGTGTGTGTGCCTGGTGTGCTCGCGCGAGACGAAACCCCTACCTTACAGTACAGGACAGGAGAAAGTATATTACACACATATATATATATAAAATTATTATTCATCATAAAATAATAATACTACAATATTATTTTTAATTTATAAATAAATAAAAATATCAATATAATCTATATAGCCTATACATCATATATAATAACTAAATTGACAACACAATTAAATCGTAGCATTTTCCAACGGTGTGTATAGAATACATCATAGTTAAAAAGGGTACATACATATATAAAATCACTGCATGAACGTACAACATATATATATAAATTTTTTTAATGGCTACAATTACTACCACAACTTCTTTATTTGAACAATATTATGCAAAAATTAATTTATTTAATAACATAAATGATGAAGATAATGCAAAAAAGGAATGGGAAAATGCAGTTGAAATATTAAAAACACCGTTACCTGTATCATTTCGATGGAATTCTGCAATCGATTTTCAAGATAAAGTTAATAATCAAAAATATAAATGTAAAAGACCATTATTAGAAAATAATATTCGATATAAAGAACTAGATTTCGTGGACGCATGGGAGTTGAATGTTGATGCAAAATCCTTACAAAATGATATAGATAAGAAAAAAGCTTTCCGTTGGATTGTTGCACAAACTCGTAGTGGCGTTATTAGTCGACAGGAAGTTGCATCGATGATTCCTGTATCTTTATTAAATATTGAAAAAAATCACCGTGTATTAGATTTATGCGCAAGTCCGGGTTCCAAGACCAGACAAGCACTTGAAAATTTATGTCATTCGATTGCTATCAAAAATGATGATTTAGGTATTGTTATTGCGAATGATGTAAATTTAAAACGTTCATTTATCATTGCAAATAGATGTAATGTATTAGGTTTACATACACAACGGTTATGTGTAACAAATCATAAAGCTCAAAGTTTTCCAAATATTTCAATCAAAGCTAGTAATAACAACAACCACCACAACAATAATGATGATGATGATGATGATGAATATAATAATCAAATTGATGGTCAATACGATCGTATTGTATGTGATGTTCCATGCAGTGGTGATGGAACTTTACGAAAAGATCCAATAATTTGGCAACGTTGGCATCCTGAATTTAGTATGGAGTTACATCCATTACAAATACAAATTGCAATGCGTGGATTATCATTATTAAAGGTTGGTGGTATTATGGCATATTCAACTTGTACATTTAATCCAATAGAAAATGAAGCAGTTGTATCTGAATTATTACGCCGTTGTGGTAATAGTGTTAAAATAATCAAATGTGAATTAAATGGATTTAAAGTTGGATCTGGAATATCATCCTGGCCTGTATATGATGATGAAATGAATGAATGGACATTAGATGGTTTTAAAGAATCATTGAAAAAACAGAAAGAAATGAAAAAAAATAATAACATTCATCAAATGTATAAACTTCCACCTATATTACCAACAATGTTTCCATCAAATCAAAAAAAATTGTCAAGATGCTTAAGAATTTTTCCGCATTATAATAATACTGGTGGTTTCTTTGTTTGTTTATTAAAGAAAGTGAATCCATTAAAAATAATACGTAAGAAACAAGGAAAAAAGAAGGTAGCATCATCATCATCATCATCAATAATGTACAAACAAGAAATGGAACGTATACGTAAACAATCACGTTTACGAAATGGACAAATATACCATGAGGTACCATTAAATCAAAGAAAAGCAATTTTAAAGCAATTTAATACAAATATTACACGTAGGGCAAAAATGTACAGTCGCAGTTCAACATTTAAACAAATATTTTTAACTTCTAGTGGATTATCAAATTTTTGTTTTAATTCACCTGGTTCAGATCGTTTACATGTAGTAAATGCTGGAACATTAGTATTCCAAAAAAAAAGAAATAGAAGAAATCAACAAGACTTGAATAGTGCTAAGGATGAAGATGATTATTATGAACCATATAAAAAATTGAGAAAGCGTGTAAAAAAAGTGTTGTTGTAAAAAAGCAAAAAAGATAAAAAAATAAATATATTTTAGTTTTTGTAACTCTAAGAGTATGCATATACAATAATACCTCCTCTCTATAGTCGAGTGCCTTGACACTTTTGCTTCACCTCCTCTTGGTAAAAAATAGATTTGCAGATTACAGAGCATATCATACATTTATATTATATTTTACAGTTTACTTTTTTGTTGTTGTTTTTTTACAATTTCAAACATTACACAATGTTTCAATGCATTTACGAATGTTTCCACTGCAGTAAAATGTGGAGGTGAACTTTCAGGTTTTAAAGCAGGGATAAACGATCGTACACACTGGTGCACACCTTTTAATGTAGGGCCAAATCTTTCCATGCTACCATTGCCACGTAAATCCATTGCTTGGCACCCAATAATAGCACTTAAAGCTGTACATCTGAAGCCAAGCTCAACCATGTTGGATAATCTTCGTGCTGATAAATTAGCCATATTCATTCGGTCTTCAATGCCTTCAGCTTGTGTTGCTGATGGTGTTTCCGCACTTACAGGTTGAATTAGTGTCTTTGCTTCTGTGCACATTCCTTGCAATGTCCATGCTAATTCAGACAATCCGTTGGAGAAAAAAGATTTTTCATTTACTAGTGGTTCCAGTCCGGCTGTTAAACCTGTTTCAGATGCCTGTAACATTTTCATTGAACGCTCAGTTTGTGCAGTTAAAACTGGTGCAAGTGCAATTCTTACATAATCCAATGCTGATGATATGGCTTGCATATCAAAATGTCCAGATGTTATCAACATATTATGTTTTGGCATTGATAACGGATTCTGCTGGTGTGCATTTAACTCAATGTTTATTTGCATTTTACAAAAATCAAAAATATCATACGCAGCACCAATAATAACTGCACAAGATCGAAATGAAAGAGGCTCTTGCAAATGTCGTGGCTCTGTTTTAAATATTTTAGACCCGCTTAAACAATAATTAAGTATTTCCAATGCCCTACGATAACCTTTATAGGGACGCACAGAGCTTGATATAGGGTAATACGGGGATGGATTTGCTGCAAAACCTTCAATATCAATAGCAGCAACAACACAAAGTTCGTTAAGTAAATTTTTTGCATCAAAAATGGCAACAGCTGCTGCCGCAGTAGCAATAGAACTTTGTGCAATTAATGGCAAACCTTCAGCTACGCCAACTTTATCGCCATCTAATAAATCTAATACTAGCAAAGGCAATTGTGCAACATCACCAACACCAGTTCCTCCATACATGGGTATTCCTTTTAACGGTGGTCCACTGCATAGTCGCTCTGCAAATTTAATTGCTAATTCTGAACGTATCATAGTTCTTCCTGCTGCTATAGAATTTATTAGGCAAATTGTAGAAGCACGAGTAACATCTTGTGGTAAAAATGCACCTTGTGCTGTTACATGGTCATGTATCATACGGTTGTTAAATTGTATCATTTCCTCCCTTGGTACGCGCCGTGTTTTTCTTGAACCAACACCTACCGACAAACCATAAACTGGCCCACCTTTCGCTGTTACAATGCTTGCAAACTCCCGGCCTTTTTTCATATTTTTCAAAGCTTGTGCAGCAAATGATATGCGCAACCTCTCATGCCTTGCCGCCTTCACCAATGTATTTATTGTTAAATCTTTCCCAGTAATTATTAAATCCATGCTACATTGCAGCAATAATAATAATATAATACCTAAAATCAATTCTTTTACACTGTTCTAATGTTTCTTTTCCTTTTATACTTTCTCTAACTCTCTCCACTTTTATCACTTTACTTATTCCAGAAATTAAATAATATAAACAGACAACAAAACCTCCTGAAAAATCTACTACTGCAACTCCTGGAACTATAATAATACTACAAATTACTCGTGGGAAAATATCTAAATCGATCCTAGGGTCGATTTAAGGAACAAGGTAAAGGAAATAGCATTACAGTACTGTAGTGATGTGTTGGTGTTAAAATGTAGATGAACACAGCATCAGTTAACCCTTTGTTTTTGATAGTAAATTGTGTATTTTATACTTCTGGTATATGAAGGAAAACATAGCTATACCTAGGAAAATATTCGCCGAATAGTAAAATGAACATAATACTGAGGAAATTAAAAGAAGCGATACCTAGTGTCAATGCATATATGTTAATAAAATGAATTGGGGTAATACGATCAACGATGACAATACGATATCCGATGAAGGTAATATGATACTATTAAAGCAGAGTTTTCAAAGATCAAAGTATGGACTTCAAAATCTTAAATGTGCAATTCAAGAAGTGGAAATTTGTATTGACAATGTGCTCAATCTATATATACATCATATTCTGATTATATTTATATGTTTAATTATATTTTCACCGCAGTGTATGTATGTATATATATCTATATATTATCATAAAATGTGTTCATAAATATTATTATTTTGCCAATTATCACAAGAGAGTGCACAACAAAACAACGTTTATTTTTAGAGTAGTCTTTTTTTTTTTTCGGGCATCAAGAAATCATCTCCCAAACACACATCATAATCACAACGTAAACAATAAAAAGTTAGTAATCCTGTATTAGCTGCTGTACACGTGTTAATGTTAATAGCATAATAATAACTCTCGCAAAAGGTACAACCCTACTTCTAACCTGGCTAACAAAACACAACAAAAAAAACAACATTTTGAAATTCGTCATCATCATAAATTCTATATATATTAATATATTTTTCAAATAAGAAATATTCTAAATATTATTCTAAATAGAAATATATTAATGTATATGATAAACGAAATGATAGTTGATACAATATATATATATATGTATATCAACGTATCAATAACAAGAATAGAACCAGCATATTCTATTTCAATACATACATTATTTTTTTAAGATAATATATATATAAATAATACAGCAACAACCATGCAAAAAAATAAACAACGTGGTTCTGCTATAGCTATGGTTATTGGGCCAATAACGAAAACAAAAGATAAAGGTCCTTGTAAATGTTATCATGAAGTTAGTTTTAGATCTATATCCAACGATGATCCATACAATGTAGGTAGTATTCGATTTAGAAATTATTATTGTGCTAGTTTAAAAATAAAACAATTATATAAAGATGAAGCTACTGGTAAAGATCGTTGGCGTACTGTTTTAAATGAAAAAAAATTAATGCAAGACCCACATTATGAAGATGATGCTCAAGCATGGCATACTGTGCATATATCAGATTTTAATAAAAATAATTTTATTCAAGATGTCAATTATCCATTTCGTTTTTATGTTTCCCAACCATCACCGCATTGGCGTCGTTTCGAATTGAGGGAAGTGATGTTTTTTGAAAAATCAAAGGAAGATAAATTACAAAAACGACGAAAATCTTCATCAAATATTTTACATAATAGTTTACGTGGAAATATAAATAATAATAATAATAATAAAAATAGTTCTTATAATAATGATAGTAGAAACAATCAAAAAAATAGCGCCACTAGTAGTGGATCCGTATCTGGTATGCATGGCGATAATAATAATAATCTTGTCTTTTTATCAGGTGATCCAGGTATAAGACGTTTATTAGCATTAGAAGTGAAATCACAAAATTTGTCAAACATGGTTACAGAATTTGCAACATCAGGTGATTCACGTAATAATCCAATATCCTGTTTATCATTTGAAAATGGTGATATGTCATCTGTTGCTATTGAAACACCTGTATTGCCAAATAGTAGTAATGATGGAAGGGCATATAAATGAGTATATGTGCGGAATATTGGATATTTGGTGTGTTTGTGTGTGTGGAAATGAGATGTTATAGTTTATGCAGTGATTGATAAGCTACCGAGTAGATGAACTGGAGCTAGCAAAGATGCATTTTTTAATTTCTATTTTAATAATACTTGTTACAGTGACAATTTTAGATATTAATATTGTGTTCCCTACACTGATGACACTACAAAAAAAAACAATTAGCTGGCCAGCTGGCGGCTATGGTAAGCTAACCAGGCTAACCAGGCTAGCCTGGCTAGCTAGCCTAGCTAGCTAGCTAGTATAATACAGTATCTTCTATCTTCTATTAGCGGTGCTCCTATCTCAGACTAAGCCGCCCCTGCTATTTAATGCTATTTTTTTTAATGCCACAGACTTTTTTTCCTGATCTTAGTATACAAAAAGTAAGAGTGTAGGAGTTAGTAGTTTGCAATATATAGGAGGTATGTAGCGTTTTACTCTATTCTTGATCTTACTATTACCTAATAATATCTTCAAATTTCAAATGGTAGCAGGTTGCTATTATACTCAAATAAAACGAATATATACGGTAAATTATTCGCATTACAATATATATCTATTGAAAATTTAATTATTACATTTTTAATATTTTAAAAACATTTATTTATTTATTTGGAACATAAATTCTTTCAACTAAGAATTGTCCTATCATTCCAATTTCGTTCTAGGCGTTTCAATTTTTTCTTATGCATAACTTTATAGCGACGTGTTGACGTTAACTTCAAGCGCTTCTCACGACGTTTAGCTTGCATCATGCTTAAATAACTATGTGCATCGGATGGATTGGTATCGATATGAGATTTTACGTGGTCTATTCTATTGATATAACTTGCTAATCTATTTTTCCATATTCGTATTTGTTCATGACTTGCTTTCATTTTTAATGTTTTTGGAATATCGAGGTCTTCACATCTATCTACTACCCTTGCCTTATTTAAGCGTTCTCTAAATTGCAATGCTAACGGGTCACCGCTGGAATCTAAACATTTGCTCACTGATACCATTCGCTTATGATGTATCTCAAATAATCGTGAAAGTTCATATTGATATGATAAACTTTTTGTCTCATCTTGATATGTCAATTCTAATGGCTGATGAAAATCTGTTGGTTTTTCCACTTTTCTTTTCACCTTTCCAACCGTTCTAACAGACATGCGAAGTTTAGCCCATCCTTTCTTGGCATTTTTTGATAAAACTTTTGGAGCTTGATCAGTCTTTTCCGTTGTCTCATCTTTATTATCATTATCATTATTATTTACAACGGGTGTAATAACATTGTTTTTCATCTCCTCCATTACCTCTATTACCTCTTCTCCCCCACCGTCACTACTTGGCACAGCATATGGGTTACCTTTTCTTCTTCTACTTCTACTACTACTTGTTGGACGGTCTTGTCTACTTCTACGCGCCGAGCTACCACGGCGATATCGTCGACGCCTGCCATCTTTTGATCCATTCGATCTTATGGATCTATTTGATCTGCTTGACCTAGCAGATGAAACTGATCTTCTTGAACGATATGATTTTATACTACTACCATCTGATATTGAACCGTAGTTATAGTCTGCATCACGCAATTGATTATCATTAATATTCACATTGTCACTTGTCATAGGCGATCGTTGACGACGACGACCTTTTGAGCTTAGTGGGCGCTGCATACGCCTTTTAGGGGACATTTGGACGGTTGAAATGTTATGATTTTGGTTATTCGTATAACCACTGGTGGTATCTTCAATTACATATGCGTTGCTAATATTACTATTTTCTCTTGGAACTTCATCGATACTTTTTGTAGGACGAACTTTATGCGGCGCAGATGTTGGCCTTGGTGGATATACCTGGCGCATTCCAGAATCCTCAATATCAGACATATTGAATTATAAGAATATGTCTCTATGTATGTATGGATGGATTTGGAAGTATCGGTTTGTTATATAAAATGATTTTATCTAAGTATGTATGTGTGTGTGTGTGTGTGTATTAATATTGTTGTGCTATTGTTTTGTTTTGCTATTTATAATATAAGATCATTTTTCTACTACTTACTTCATAGTGCCATACTGTGCCCATAGTCATTCATTATATTTGAACAATACATAATAAAAAGGCTGTTGCAGTATTATACGTATTACTATTATGTTATCCAGAGGCTCTTTCGATGCTGGTAATGTGCAAGCCGCAAGTGCTATAAAATGAACTGTAAAAATACTTCATCAGTAAATCGATACATAGGATCTATACTTACTAAAGTACACACACCTTCTCGCGTGTATAAAACTTTCTTCATGAGCTCTTCGAATAATAATATATATTAATATGCGCGATGTATATATAATCACATCATGTGTGGCACTATGTGTACACATTAGCATTTAACTGTGTAAATGTACATAAACAATACCCGAGTATATAACGAGATAGAAATACAATTCATATATTATATATAATTAGTGAGGAAGGAATAGAAATAAAAAAATAAACGATGTATCGCGTAATACATATTCAAATATTTAATATCTGTTATTATTACACAAAAAAATGGTGCGGGTATGTTTACATCAAATACTATGTATTGTGATACGAAATTGGATTCATTTGTTAAAGTACCATGGGAAAATCCAACCATGCATTGTATTGTAACTGTTTATGGTATTGCTATATTCCCTTACAAAAATGATGATTTGGAATAAGTATTATGTACATTGCAAGAGAAGAACACATTTTAATATCGGTAGGTTGATAGTGTGATATACGCGTTTATTATTTTGTAAAATGTTTTTGTCACAAACGAACCAGAGAGAGTGTGGTTACGATAAAAAACTATATATATTAATTTCGTACGCGTACGAAAAAAGTACCAAAATGATTTTTAATATAACAATATATTTATCTTTAAAATTTTAGCACCACATAAAAAATAAATGCGATGTGTGGTGTAAACTATACGGTATTATAATCTCGCGCATCATATTTGAACACTGAAATAAATCACAAGAGTATTAAAAAATACGACCCGTCGTATATAAATATTAATACTCGTAATAAATAATATTTTTAAACAGAGAGAGAGAGGATTTTTTTAAAATTATCACGCCACGCACACACCGGCCCTAAATCTGTTTTGAATTAATCATTTTATTTGACAATTTTTTACAATTTCTTCACAACAAAACCATCCTTATTATCTCCACCTAAATTTAATTCAGTTTCATGAAAGTCTATCAATGCTAAGCGCTTTGATATTGTAATACATACGATATTTTTACTAACAGCTGCTTTATAAAGTCTTTCTTCAACATCCACACTTACTGCAT
>LT649884.1:0-12018 GCA_900128395.1 Stramenopiles sp. TOSAG23-2
TCAAAATGGAAATTTCGGGAAAATTTGAATTTATTTTGGAAAGATAGGGCGAATTACGGAATATTCCGTAATTCCCCCGTTAGGGGATAATTAGAATAATAATAAATAAGCATGAAATTCAGTGAATAATGTGACAAATTATATATAAACCATACACGCAAATATATGGTAGATACGTATACAAATAGATTACCATTCAAGTGAAAAGATAATATAGTGTAGATATTAATTATTATCCCCTCCTTGTTGTTTTTTTAAAGAAATTATAAGATATATATATATATATTACGACGACCTAAACCATGGATCCATTCCAGTTGTATAATTCAATATTTGTATATGATCCAGTAGCTATTCTTAAATTTGATACTTTTTTAGAAATTTTAGTCGTAGGAACAAATAATGGTTGGATACGTGTTTTTGGTATGAAAACTTTAGAAATGCGAGCGTCATTCAGAGCTCATAATACAGCAGTACTTAATATAATATGTTCTAACTTCGGTATATTTTCATTGTCAAACAATACTATAGCACTGCATACACATAATGGTTTGCCAGTTAGTGGTGGTGTATTTGCAAACTTAGCGGAAAACCTGTCGAAACTAGAAATAGTGGAAAATAATTTAAAAGATAAGTTAGATACACCACTTGAATTCACCGATATTTGTTTTGATTCTTCGCAATTTGATCAGCAGCAAAGAGCGCAGCGTTTGATAGCTTCGACCAATAGTAATTTATTATATGTTTTTGATTTAAATTTTGTAGGCATGAAAAGTAAAGATTCGACGCCTCATATTTTTTCTACAGGTGATATTGGAAGTATAAAAGGTATTAGTTGTTTAAAGTATGCGGAACGGAAAAAATATTTATTGTGCGGAACGATGAATGGTCGATTATTGGTCATTGATGGTGTTAAGATGCGCAAAGATAGTAAAACATATTCAATGATGAGCCAAAGTGGTCTTGTGCGCATATTAAAACAGGCCAATGTTTTGAGAGAGTATAATGCATTTCAAAATGAAGTAACTAGTATTGGTTTACAAAACGAGCAAGTTGTTATGACAGGATATTCAACTCGACAAATACATAAAAGTGCTTTCCAACAACAGCAAGACGCATTGCTGAAAGCAACGACAGGTGCAACGATCAAATCTGATTATCATGCAGATGTGCAAGTACAAATATTTGATTTGCGAAGGATGACCCAATGTTTCCCGGTGCAATTTACATACCAAACTGCACCTGTGCAAGTGGATTTTTTACCTGAATCTAATTCTAAATGTTGCGCAATGGCAAAAAATGGTACGTTATTGATATTAGATGCGACATATGATTTGTCACAAGCTGAAGTCTACCAAGGTAATCCCTCTGGAACGATCTCAACAACATTTGGTGTATCATCAAATGGGCGTATCCTGGCAATTGGTGATAATGTTGGGGCCGTTCATGTATGGACAAATTACAACGAAAACGAGATTAATTTAAATCCTGAAGATGGTATAAAAGCAACGTATTATGACCAACCATTAGCTGAATTACCGCAATTTTATGCACCTGATCCAGTATGTTCGATTCCACCAACACAGATTGTTCGTGGAGATGGGCCACTGAATATGTTTGATTTAAATCAGGATGATGGTGTCCCAATGAAAGAACTTGGATTGGGAATTTATTCATATGAATCAAGTAGAAATGCCATAAACAGACCAGTTTTTGAAAGTGGTATGTCCTACTCACCTTCTTATTTGTTTTCAAATTTACCAAAAGGATTTCAGCAGACCTTGGCAACTATTAAAAAACGTGCATTAGCCGTTAAACCTGAGGTGCTAGCAAAAGCTAATTTAGTTGATGGAGTGGCTTACATAGATGTAAATCATTTAACGACAGATAATGCTCCCGCTTTAACGGATATTTCTGGTAGTATATTGTATGGTAAAAATCAGCAATATATCATGTATGAAGCAGATTTGAGACATCAAGGCCGTGGTGGTGGTGGTGGTGAAGATAGTGTTATGGGAATGTACGATGATGTAGGAGAAGATTCATTGACGTATTTTTCTGCAGATGGAAAGCAAGTTCAAATACCACCTGAATCCGTTCGCTTTACAAATGGAGGATGGACAGGCAGTAAAATTGGACAAGGACTAGTTGGAGGTGGCTTGAATTTTAAATCAAAAACGGGAAAATATAACAATACTAAATATGCTGGACTGGAAAATATGTTGGATAACTCGTATATTAACCCATTGATCGTGTGTTTTTATTTTTTAAAGCCAATTCGTAATTCTTTCATTGGTCATTTGAGCCCATTAGATCCTTGTTTGACAGATGAGCTAGGTTTTGCGTTTCATATGCTGGATGCGATTTATCATGAAGAGATACTTGATAAATCTATTAGTTTATTAAATTTTCAAACTGCATTTCGACGTATTCCAGAGGCAGCTGCATTAGGTTTGTTGGAACCATCTAAATTAAATGTTCAGAGACGTATTGGCCACTCAACAAGATTTTTAATGCAGCACTTGATGAAGGAAATGCAAATTACCGAGGATAAATACAAAAATATCAACCAAAGACGCAATAATAATAATAACAGTAATACCAACAGCAACAGCAATAACAACAACAATCAATTTGTATCTGCATGTAAATTTGGTGGCAACGTTTTGGAAAAATTATTTGGTATGGAATTCCATAACAAAGATAAATCTTTAAGTGGATACGAAACGGATCGCTACACCACTTCTATGGTCGTTGATTTATTATCATTTAATGAAGCAGAAAAAATTATTGAAAACAAAGAATCAAACACAAATGCTAATACTGTTTCGGACAATACAGATACAGACAAAGTTACCGTGGAAGATGGCAAGGAAGAAGTTGAATCAACTGACAATACAACTGTAATACCTCCTGTGACATATTCGTTTGCTGATAGTCTTCATAAAAGCATTACAAATACTGTTAGAGTTGCTAGGGCGTGGTGTGAAGGATCTAGAAAATATGAACCATTGAAAAAATTTAGGAGACCTAGACAGTTACCACCATTTTTATGCATTAATGTCGTACCAAGTGATGATGGTGGCAAAGATTCAAAACCAAATGATAATTGGTTACAAGGTTGGAGAGAAGAATCTATTGCTACTCAAGAGGATGGCAATGCAAAGGATGACAAACGATTTTTGCCTCAACGATTCAAAATAGAGTTGTCTGATAGTAGATTATTCAATGAAACAACAAAAAGCGAGGAAAATAACGGTGTCGAGGTAATTCCTATACATAATGATGAAAGTTTAGAAGACACGCTTAAACAATCGGGAGGTAAAAGCAACCTTGGAACTGACAAAGCGCGCATTTATGAGTTAGTGTCTGTAATATCATGCGTTACGGATCCATTGAAAAAACATAAAAATAAGAATCAACATTTGATATGTCATGTAAAAGTAGAAGATGAATCTAATAATAGAAAGTGGATGGTTTTCAATGATATTAAAATATCTACTATCGATTCGAATGGCGGAGGCAAAGGTAACGACGAGGTTGCTACAGATGTCTTGAATCCACTTGACTTTCGACCAACTTGGAGAACACCATGTGTACTGTTTTTCCGTTGCAGAGATTTTAATGCAAATGTGAATGAATATAACGACTCGCCTAGGATTAACATACCACGCAGTGTATTCCGTTCGCCTTCGCTAACGTCGAAGCGCCAAAACCAAATGCAGCAACAACAACACCGGCGTACGTTTCGATCATTAGACGAGGGTGAAAACTTAACTCGTGGTGATTTAGTCGCAATTGATTGCGAATTTGTCTCAACTGGAGCAGAAGAATCGAAAGTTGATAGCAATGGGCGTAGAGTGGTAATGAAACCTAGCAAGCTTAGTCTTGCTCGTGTTAGTGTAACTCGGGCAAATGGTATACCATTTATTGATGATTACATATTAAAGACGGAGGCTGTAGTAGATTATTTGACCCGTTTCAGTGGTATCGTCCCTGGAGATTTAGACCCGAATACATCAAGGCATCATTTAGTCACTTTAAAAACTAGTTATTTGAAGTTACGCAATTTAGTTGATCAAGGTGTCACGTTTGTTGGTCATGGTTTAAAGAAAGATTTTAATATGATTAATATTCATGTACCAGCAGATCAAATTATCGATACTGTACATTTGTTTCACTTACCAGGCCAAAGAATGATCGGATTAGCATTTTTAGTAAAACATTTATTAGGTGCAGGAATACAAGATTCAAGTCAAGGACACGATTCAATTGAAGATGCCCATGGTGCATTGCTGTTGTACAAAAAATATCGAGAATTAAAAATGAATGGCAAATTAGATGAGGTTTTGAAAAAATTGTATGAAATTGGGCATAAAAATCGATGGAAATAAGACGGGGGGACACATGCAAAAGGAAAAAGAGAGAGAGAGAGAGAAAAGTAGAGTGTGCGTCTCGCGGTGAGCGTACAAAACTTAAAAATATGATACGTACGAGCGCGTATTAATTATTATTTTTCTTTTAATGATATCAAATCTCATCATTGCTTGTCATCAAAATTTTATTCGTCATCATTTGTTGCAATGTTTTGTATTGTTCATATGTATCAATTCCGTGTATATGCTGTCCATCAACATTAACAACTTTTACTTTCCAATTTGCTTCAATTGCACGCAATTGTTCTAAATTTTCAAGGTTTTCCATAGATTCGGGATTATCTTTCGATTTTAAATTTGTAAATTCATACAAACGTTCAGGGCGATATGCATAAACACCTATATGATGATATTGTTGAGACATCATTGACGTATTGTTTCCATCATTATCAATATCATAAAAAGGCTTTCGCGAGAAATTTATTGCATAATTGTTTTCATCATGATTATATTTACACTTTACAATATTTGAATCACGAATCATTTTTAAATATTCATCATCATTATCTTTGCACTCCCGTATTGGTGTGACAATTGTTGCCATATCTGCGTTAATATCACTATAAAAATAATTCAAACATTTCTCAACAGATTCCATAGATACAAATGGTTCGTCACCTTGAACATTGATAATACCATCCCACGGAAATTCTCTATTATAAGCGTCATAACCTTCGTTGACTAATGCATTTACCAATCGATCAGTACCCGATTTACAATTCGAATCAGTCAATACTGTCCGCACTAAATTATTATTTAAATAATTTTTATTTACAATATTTAATATATCTTCACTATCACTTGCTACCCAAATATTACTAATTAAATTACATTTTTTTACTCTATCAACTGTACGTAAAATCATTTCCCTACCACATATTTTCACCAAAGGTTTTCTCGGAAAACGCGTTGATTGTAAACGCGATGGGATAATAGCTAATGTTTTCATCTTGATACCTCATGTTATTATTCCATGGATTTATCTGTCTGATTTATATCTATATTAATATTGCTTCCTTTAAATTCTTATTTTATATATAATATTTTCAAAAGATATATTTCTGCTCTGGTCTGGCTAAGGAAGGCTGTGGTGCTCCCTCTATTGTGCTGCTAGCTGGTGTTAAACGTACACAAGTACAAGAAATAGTAGTGTATAATATCTTGTTAATGTGAAAACTTTTTGATGTGCAGCCTTTTTTTTTACTTAAGTGTGCTGGTGTGCCAGTGTGCCAGGCGTGCCAGCCCTAAGGCCAGTGTTATTATAGTGCTTTCTGGCCTTTTTTCCAAGGTTTTTCTGTGGTACCTGTATCGTGTATTAACTGGAATTAGTGGCGGCTTTCCAGCTTTGCCACAGCACAGCAGGTTGCTCTTTTTATTTTTTATAGATTAAGTTTATTTTTTATAGATTAAAGATTGGACGTTATGCAACTTATCATAATAATCAAAAATACAACGTCAGGAGGATTATAATAAATACAAGCACAACAAACAATCAGAATAATATATGCAGGAAGAAAAACGAGAAATTAAATACACACAACTTCCAGTAACCAACGCATTACCATTTGATTAAAACCAGAATGACTAACTATAACTGTAAAAACGAACGAAAAACGATACATCAATTGTCTACGGAGAATAATAATGTTAACAATAATATGACGAATAGTCTTCCTCCGCGTAGAATGTATTTGTCATACCTATTTAGTCTGTTATATATATCAGTTATTCTTTCTATTGGCATATTCGCAGGAAAGAAATCACTCGAGGCTATTATAAATATTAATAATGAATTTTCCTTTGATGATACAGATATACAATCTATTAGAGGGGGTGGAAGTATCGGTAGAAGTTTAACTGCTGAAGAAGGAACCGTTATACTGGGAATTGTAAGGAACAATCTTTATTGGCAAGACTACTTAGAAACTAATGCAGGCGGCGAAGACACAGAAAATGCGGAAGAGGGAGAACTACCAAAAGTACAAATTGATCTTCGTGGGTGGATCAGCGATGCAGAGTGTTTTGCTGGCAATCGAGCCGATGCACTTGCCCCAAATGTCAATTACAAAGGTAATTGCTACCACAGACCGGTGAAAAACGCTTATGCAAATGCTTATACAGACAGTGCTACAAACTATTTGACACCAACTAATATTATCAATCCTATGCATTATGGTGAATATCAAACTCGACAGGAAGAACGATGTGCTTTAGGAGGAGGTTCAAACTGTGACACGGAAACTGAAGAAACTGAAGCAATTCAAGATTGTGCGGAAAGAGATCAGCATCGCTGTACAAGGATAGCAGATAGTTATGCAGGCAAATATTGTATAAAATGTTGCAAGCCAGACAGTATGGTAGAGCAAAAAGCAGTTGAAATGACGGATAGAGATAAAGAATATTTTACAAAATCAAATAGGGATATAGAGAAAGGCCACTTAACTGCAACGTGGGATATTCTATGTGATGATAATCAGGAGGATCCAACGTACGGAATCAATGCAGATGGGGGTAATTTTCCAACAAAAGATCTCCATGTATATGATGGTGGTTATCAATTTATTTTTGTAAATTGGGCAGAAGATACAAGGGGAAACCCACAACCAATGGAGGTTGAAAATATGGTATTAGTGGAATGCGATTGGGGAGAAGTAATTGATGGGACGTTTACGAAGTTTCCAAATTGGCCGTGGGGATGGCCGAAAAAGAATGATGGTTTAACTGACAAAGAATCTGAATATTATGACAAAAACATGCAAGGTTTTCATGTGTATCTGTGGGTAGAAGCAAGAAATCATGGCTCGCAACCAAGAAAGGGTGTAAGAAAATGCAAAGTAGAACCTATTTGGGAAGTTCAAAGGCCAGGGAAACCGTGTACACGGCAAGTAGTGGATGGATGTTTATACAATGAAAAATATACCATTTACTATGAAAATCCTTCTCCCACTTATAGTCTATTTCTATGGATACCACTTGGTTTATTAATTTGTGGATATTGCATATCTGCTGTTGTTGGTTATGCAGGTGGTTGGTGGGGTCAATGGTTGGATACAGGCGTTGGAATTAACTGGTGTCCTACCTGGACAAAGTAAAAGGTGTAATAATAATATATAAATATAAAAGAAATAAATCTAAATTCAATCAACAAAATAATTTTTTTTTTTCATTTTATTGTATTGCACTCCAGCACTACTACTGTTGCTACTAATAGTAGTCCAGTATATCTAGTAGTAATATGATTTTTGAAAAAACAAAACAACATTATGTATAATAACATGCACACATCATTGCCATAATAAATAATAATAATACAGTAGTATGTCAAATCATCATCATCTTCTCATCCTCCTCCAATAATCTATATAATGTTGCTACATGTAATCATAAAACTAATTCATATATAATTTAATAAACCATTTGCCTTCCCGAAACAATGAACATACGATAGAATTTCTATCCTTTTCATCACAATTGACATGTCATCTTGTTTGACATCTTGCGCTAAGCAAATTGCCAAATTAGAAGCAGTAATACAACGGGATGAAGGTGGTAGAGGAATAAAGAAACTATGTCAACCGGAAGGGACATTATACAATTTAGCTACACACTTGTTATCAGCTGATAAATTTACAATTCTTACAGGTTTCCCTTGCTTACAACGTGAAGCAGGGGAGGAGCAAGATTTACCACCCACAGAGACCGATGGTCCTTCAGGTGCAATCGCAATTTGTAGGGCTTTATTGCGTTTAAATCATGAAAATGAAGTGGTCATCGCAACCGATGTATGTAACGCAGCTGTCATGGAAGCATGTGCAACTAACTTAAAATCTGAAAGTAATTCATCTTGGAGAGTAGAAATATTCCAACCTAAAAATTTATGGAATGATGAGGAACAAATTAGATTAGAAAATATCGCTAAATGGTCTAACCATATTCTTGCAATTGAACGCGGTTCAATAGCTGCGGATGGAAATGCATATACGATGAGTGGAAAAATTATGGGGCCAGATTTAATGGCACCGCTTGACCAACTATTTCAAGAAGATTTTCGATTGAAATACCCAACTTATTCCACTTCTTGTATTGGTGATGGAGGCAATGAATTGGGAATGGGTTCCATTTCAAATTTAATCCATGATCATGTTGCAAATGGAAAAACAATTGCTAGTGCTTCTCCATGTGACATTTTGTTGTGTGCTTCGGTGTCAAATTGGGGGGGATATGCAACTGCAGCTGCACTTGAAGTGCTTTCTAAAGTTGGAAATACTGAAGATGAAAATATTAAAACGACGTTACTCACATCAGAAAAAGAAGAAATAAATACCATTCAAGCAAGCAATGATGCGGGTGCAAGGGATGGAATAAGTGGTAAAGGTGATTTATATGTTGACGGGATGGATATTAGTGTGCATATTGGTATTTTGAAAGAATTGGAAACTATTTGTAAAATATGAGATGAAAAAAAATTACCTGTAAATATATATTTTGGAGTTTTTGAATAAATTATGTGTATGCCGGTATGCGCGTTTTTCTATTTTCATTGCTGCGAATTTTTTTTTCGTAACAGTTGATATTTACGCATTGACATTTTGTTCCAACGTCTTTCGCCATGGTCGTATTCTATACAATGCATTTGTCTCTCAGCATCAATTCCAACAATTGTCCCTTTGTACCATTCATCATATCTTGCATGATAAACACGTAAACGTTTTCCAACATCTTGCATCATTTGATTATGCAAAGCCTCTAATTCTTGTGGTAAACCTTGCGTTAATGTATTATTATTCTTACCAGCACCCTTACTACCTTTTTTCTTCTTCTTCTTCTTTTTTTTACGAGTACCACGTTTCGTGGCATTTCCATCTCCACTTGTTTCATTAAAAAACGTTTTCTGAGTTTGTGCATATGGGTGTTTTCCTTGTTTATTATTGTTATTTTTATTGCTGTTACGATCATCATTTTCTGCATCTTTTCCAATATTTTCTTTACGAAGTGTTGGATTGTTTAACAACATATCACTTAAAATGGACGATGCATTTTTTGGTTGTGGTGTGTTACTTTCTGGTACATCGCGTTCACGCATAATTGCATTGTTAGTATTATTGCCCTTAGTATCACTATTACCAACCATATCTTTATATTGATCATCATTCCAAATACCTTTTTCAAAATTATCTGCACGCTCATCTAATCGATCAGCGAGTACGCCCACACCACCCATTATATTATTATTATTACTACTATTATTACTTTCATCCAACATGGAATCAAAATCAGATGCATATTCATCATCATCCTCATTATTATCATCATCTGCATTCTCAATAGTATTAATTATATTTTTGTTGTCATTGGAATGAAAATCGTTTAAATTATCTATTAAAATCTTATTATTTTCTGTACTGCCGTTACTATATTTATTTTGGGAACCAACTTGATCATGCCTTAATCCATTACTGCTGTTGTTATTAAATTGATCTTCCTCTTGGTTCGACGATCTAGCAGATTTTAATTCAATTAAATTATCAGCTGAATTAGTATTAACTTGTGGCAAACGAGGTATTTGAGATACAACTGGTGGTCTTGCTTGGTAATAATGTTGAGACGTTTGTACAGGTAGATTTTTGCCATGATGCTGATGATGATGAGTAGAGTTACTATTGCTGTTGCCACTACCATATACGTTAGCTATATTTACTCTATTATTTTGGATCATTTTTTTCTTCTTCTTCCCTTGCATTTTTTTCCTATTACCTCTTTTATTATTATTATTTCTTCTTGTTTTTTTTCCATTACCACCATGCTTTAAATATTCTAACTCTCGCCTTAATTCTTCATTTTCCTCTTTTAAATGTTGATTTTCTTGACGCAATACGACTTGATCGAAGCTACGTGGCTCTACACCAGCATCTTTTAATTGCATTCGCAAGCCTTCAATAGCATTTTTCAATCTAGCAATTTCCCTTTCCGCACTGATTAACTTTTGTTTATTGTCGACGATTTGATTTGGCTTAACACGTACCATCACTTGTCGCGCACGGTCGGCAAATTGTAACGTTGATAACGTATGCTCAGCACTTCTTTTGGTAGGTGCAATTGTTGCTATAATACATGTTTTAGTATTTCCTCCGAGCGAATCTTCTAATAAGCGTGTTAAAACACTATCACGATAAGGAACATGTGAAACATTTGCCTTCGTCAATCGCTGTATACAATTACCCAAAGCGCTTAAACTTGTATTGATTTCCTTTAATTCTTTTTCATGTTTTTTTTTCATATTTACTCTAGTATTCCATTTTTCTGAACCAGCTAAATCAACACAATTCAATTTCGCAACACGAACAACTCGACCACCATTTTTCTTCATGATGCTTGTTTCCACTGTCATTTGTAATATAGCATGCGATCGACTACTTTGTTCATTGTATTGTGTTGCCCGTACCGCACGATTCCTACTACCATGCTGCAATAATAATAATACATCACTAGCACTTGTAACACGATATTCTGATAGTCCTTGTACAAAAATTTCTGGATTTGAATTTCGACCATTTGCGCTTTCTCTAATTTGCAATTTGTTGGAGCGCGATGGATCTGCTAGTAAATCATACAATTTATTGTTATATATTTGCATGTACGAACAATGCACAACAGCGCCACCAGCCATTGAATTAAAAGCCTCATCATCATCGCCGTTTTGTTTTTCCCTATTTACCATTTCTTTATCATCATTTAAACATGTAAATATATCAACAATAGCACGAGGCATAACACCCCAATCATCTGTATCTGTTTCAGATATAGGCGTGCCACGCATCATTTGACTTTCTAAATCTTTCCCAAGCATAGTATATGTCTTACCACTACTAGTTTGACCATAGGCAAATATAGTACTATTCATTCCAGATAAGACTGCTCTGACTCGTGGCGCAATTATTTCATATATTTCACTTTGTGAGGAGTTACCGCTCAATACTTTGTCATATGAACATGTAACTTCATGCTTTTCTGTAAGTAATTTGATTGATTTGTCATCTACAACATCAACAGCTTGTTCTTGTGATATTTCTTTTCCTAATGGCGGTCTTACGCGAACAAGCACTTGAAATGCCTCTTCTTTCCCAGCAGAAGTGGCTGTGGAGGCCGTTGACGATGCTGCTGAGGTTATATCACGCTTTGTAATACCGTCATCATCTTCATCGTCATTCGCATCAAGTTTCGTATTTTCCATTATATTCTATATATATGTAAATAATTATATATATGTGTGTGTATACAATATAGCACCAAAAACGTTATTGGGTTTTACTATCTACTTGTATCGTTTCCATATCGGTCATGTCGATCTCTTTCAAATATATAAACATATCCGATATATATATATATATTTTTTTTTGGTTTGAAAAAAAAGTATAACGTTCTTCAAATATACCTTACTCGCGGGCTTATACTTAACAAAATAAATTGTATTCTTTTAGCATCCGTTTTACTATCTATCACAATATTTTGAAAAAAACTTGAAAATGTAATACAAATAGTTTGCGATCAACATGGGCCACCTGGAAAAACACGACGCCCCCTC
>LT649885.1:0-11988 GCA_900128395.1 Stramenopiles sp. TOSAG23-2
TTTATTTGTATTACTTGATATATATGTGTCTACTGTAAATATAATATCATATGTATGCTCTGATGTAGTAAAACACATATCTCTTATTAATTTTCATTGTTTATATCTGTCTGTGTGTGTAATATCCTCGTATATAATAATTATACTGTATACATGAAGAGTGCAATCCAGCAATAGTCGTCTAGAAGGGAGAGCCAGGGAGAGCTGGAGAGGTGGTGTTGTGTTGATCGTGATGCAGCCTTACAAATTAACACTATACAATATTCACTATTCACTATTTAATAGGAAAGTATTAGGTATATTAATATACCAGATTTTGCAAGAAGGATTGTGATTGAAGAAGCGGAAGACGTTATTAGACTACTAAATTTATACCTATTTATGTGTAATATGTGTAATTTTTTCCATGTATATTACTTGTAATTTTTTCCCTGTATATTACTTGTAATAATTATACATGTAATACAAGCTGGCCCGGCAGATTATTAAATGCGGAAGAGGCGGAACGAAATCATTAGGATAGGAATAGCATTATATTAGAGTTGAAGGGTAGGGTTCAATGGGACCCAAATTGGATCAAAATATGCCGATTATTGATATTATTAATATACAAATATCCGCTTTTATTTTGTAAAATGGCATATTTATTCATTTATTTATTTTAAAAAAATGAAATAACAAAATCCTTTTTTGAAATTCATTTTTTTTTTTTAAATTACGTTCCGCTTGATATCGGTCCCACTAAGTGACTTATAGTGCATTAATTCTATTAATAAATGTATTTAGAAACAATTTAAATTGGTCTGTGGTAGGTTCAACCGTTGTTGAATGTTGAAATATTTCTTTATATATATATATATATAATTTGTGGGTATTTAGGAATTATTAAACCTTGTATAATATTTATTTAATAGAAAGTTCAATATATATATATATATAGAGAGAGAGAGAAAGAAAAAAATAGTGGTGTATCGAATTATATTTTTGAATTTATTTATATTTACATTTTTTGTACGTTTTTCCATATTTTTAATAAATAAATCAAAATAACCATGTCCAATAATCAACAAGAACAGTCGTCTAAATCAAATGAATCATCGTCTATTAACGAATCGGATTTTGCAGCTGCGATTCAATCACACAATAGCTCCAGCATAGAAGATTACAATGTATTGAAAGCTATTGGTAAAGGAAAATTTTCTGTCGTATATCGTGCAATAGAAAAAACAAGTGAAAAAATAGTTGCATTGAAACGAATTGCTATTGTTGATATTACAGATGAAAGACAAAGACAAAAAACATTAAAAGAAGTACGTTTATTGCAACGTTTAGACCATCCAAATATTATTAAATACTTAGATGCGTTTATTGATGAGCATGATTTAATTATTGTATTTGAATGGGCAGAAGCTGGCGATTTAAAACGACAATTAAGAAAAGCAAGGGAGAAAAAAGTTAGATTTGATGAACGTTTAGTATGGCGTTATTTTTCACAAATATGCAGTGCAATACAATATATGCATAATATGCGTGTAATGCATCGTGATTTAAAACCAGCAAATATATTTTTAACAGCAAAAGGTCAAGTAAAAGTTGGTGATTTAGGTTTAAGTCGTGCAGTAAGTTGATCTTGTATCTATATATTGTATGCATATCTATACACACACATATATATATCATCTAACATTTGAATATATATATATATACACACATATACAATAAACAAAAAAAAGTTATCTGAAAATACAATGCAAGCACATTCAAAAGTTGGTACACCATTGTATATGTCCCCTGAAGTATTACGTGGTAAAGGTTATGCATTTAAAAGTGATGTTTGGAGTTTAGGATGTATATTATATGAATTAGCAGTGTTAAAATCACCATTTAAAGAAGAAGGATTAAGTTTATATGGTTTATTTCAAAAAATTAATAAAGGTAAATATCCAGATGTACCTGCACCATATAGTGATGAATTACGTACAATGGTACATCGAATGTTAGATGTAGATGTATCAAAACGTGCAACGATTGATGATGTTTGTAATGTATCTAAAAAAATGAGACGTATAACAGAGGAAGCAAGACGTAAACGAAAAGAACAAGAAGCTGCATTAAAAGCTGAAGAAGCTGCGAAAAAATATGTACAAAAAATTGAAAATAGTAGTGGTGGTAGTGATAATAGTAATAACAATAGTCCAATAACAACAAAGGAATTGAACGATAATTATAATAATAATAATAATAATAATACGGATGAAGGCAAAACAAATCATCATACTACTGATAAAAACAATGAAATGAATAATAATAATAATGATAGTAATAGTAATACAACTGCTAGTTCAAAATATTCTTCACCAATACGACAAAATGGAAATAACAATAATAATAATAGAATGGAACGACGAGCAACTAGTAGTGAACGTAGACGACATAAGAAAAAACGTAATAATGGACCTGTACGAGCAACACCACATCCACCATCGTTTGAACCATCTACTACTACAAATAATAATAATAAGAACAACAACAATAGCAGTACGGAAAAAAAAAGAAATATAAACAATATGGCAATGTTATCGCCTGAAAAATACAATCCAAATTACAATGGAAGACAACAACAACAACAAGGGCAATCAAAATCAACCAATATTTCTACTTCATCAAATAATTCATCTACAACAGCTTCATCGTCATCTTCCTCCTCATCCCTTGCACAAGCGACGTCAATCTTATTAATGGAAGAAGCACTTGAAAAATTAAAAGTATTAGGTGATTCAAAATATACAAAAATACAATATACACGTGTATATTTTGCTATTGATACCAATAGTAAACAAAATAAAAGTGGTCATAATTTTAATAATCGTTACAATCAATTTCAAGATTTTATACATTTAGCAGCAGATTTATTAAATGAATTAGATCATCATGTAGATGAAGATGTATTGAATGGGATGCAAAATCCATTGCATACGGTACGTGAAATTTTGGATAGTATGATCAAAGTTGGTTTTCCATCAGATGCAGCTGGCGCATTATCCATCACTGCATTAACGCGTGGATATGGGCATGAAGTATGTACAACATTAAATTGGCTATTAGATCAAGTCTTAAAACGTCGACGATTTAAATGGCGTAGACCAGAATATCCACAAGAAGGATTTGCTATTGAAGCAGAAGTTGATATGGATGCAGAAATGAATCATGATGACATGCGAAAAAAAAGTAGTAAGAAAGGTGGTGGTGGTGGTGGTAAAACATCAATAGACAATATAGAGGAAGAAGAAAGTATGAATAAAAAGAAAGACGACGACGACGACGACGAAGAAGAAGTATTATATAGTGAAATGATTCGTGAAAAATCATATAGTTCCAAACATGATAATGATGATGATGATGATGAAGATCGTGAAAAAATGAATAGTGAAGTTGATCCATTAATATGGAAAATTGAATTAGAACGTGTACGGCCACGATTAAAAGTACATAGTATTACTAATGCAAAAGAATGGCGTACGCATATTGAGCAAAGTAATATACATAGTAACATCGTATCAAATACATTGCCAGATGCAAAACGTTTATTAAATCGTATAACAGAAAATGTAAAAGATTCCTTAGAACGTGTAACATCACGTGAAAAATATTTAAACAATACATATGAAAAATTAGTAAAGGATTATCAAATTATTATGAAGAAAATGAAAGCAATGACATCACGTCAACAAGATACAGGTGATAAAGTTAGTGAATATACAAATGAATTACAAGAAGTGACGGATAAATTAGATATTGTGAAAAGTACGATGGAGGAACGAGGTAGTAGCATGACAGACACATCACCATTAGTACGTATGAAACGAGCATTGAAACAATTAAAAGAGGAAATTGCTGAAATGGATTTACGTATGGGTGTTTTAAGTCATACATTAATGGCAGCAAAAATACGCCATCGTGAAGCAAAGGATGTTATTATCAAGTCAGGAGGGGGCATGAAAACGAATGGTGGGAGTGAAGATGATGATGATGATGAACATTGGTAAAAAAATTTGGGATTTAGGGGACTTCTTTTTATTATTTCTAAAATATATTACGAAGTATAATATATGTGTGTGTTGTGTGTAAAATTCTTTTTTAAGACGAACCTTCGTAAAATATATATACGTATATATATACGACTTCGTATATATTATCCGATATGCGGATACGAGTATATATGATACGAAAACACGTATTTTATATAATATCATCTCATCATCTCCTATTTACCAGTTTGAAATCCAAGATTTGTTAATGCACGTTCAGCTTGTGCGCGTATCCTATCATGACTACTATTTGCTAATTGTTCCAATAAATCCACGCCATCGTTTTCCAAAATAATTTTACGATTATTGGAGCATACAGATAAATTTCTTAATGCCCTGCATGCTTGTGCTTGTAATTCTTCATTACGAGAACGTACGCAATCTAATATTGGTTCCAGTCCACCATCTGCGTATGCGAAAAATAATATGAAATGGCAAATTGTATATGTTAGATGTGGAGAAATTTTTTATAGAGGGAAATAGAATGTACTTACATTCACCTATTGCTATTTCATTATCATCGTTCACTGCCAAGTTTGCTAATGCTGCAACAGACTCGACACGTACTGCTTCTGTTGATCCAATCGTTAACCGTATCAATGGTTTAATCCCACCTTTCTCTGCTATTGTTGCTTTGTTATCTGAATTTACTCCTAAGTTTCTGTAAGCGTTTGAAAAATAATAATAATAATAACAACGTGTTAGAAGAGAGAATATTTTTCTTTACAATATTCAGGGGAGGGAATGAGGATTCACTTACGCTAATGCCTTTGCAGCTTGACGCTGTATATGTGAATTAGTGGTTTCCAATAATTCAATTAACATTTCTACACCACCTTCATTTGCCATTTTTATTTGATTATCAGCGTTCACGCTGAGGTTTGCCAAAGCATGTGCAGCTAAACGTTGTACTTCATGATCAGTAGAAGCTACTAACGGAAGTAATAATTCTAAACCACCTAATTCTACTATTTGAACTTGTCGCTCTGGCTTTACCGCTTCATTGGCTAATTTTTCAGCTACTTCTCGTTGTAAAGATGTATCTGCACCTTTTGCATAATGTATTAATTGACGTAATTGTGTACGTAATTGTTTTGTAAATTTTGTATCTTCTTCGTAGTTTGACATTTTTTTATTTTTTATAAAATAATAATTAAATGGGAATAATTATTTGAAAAATGAGAAGAATGCTAAAAAAAAAAAAAACAAAAAAAAACTGAATAATTGACAACAAATAAAAATACAAAAAATAACGTTGTAAATGGAAATCGATTATTATTATTATTATTATTATACACGGTGTTTTACAGCTATATATATATATATACTAATTCTATTTTGCTTTTGTGATAATACTACATATACACACATAATATATATGTGAATCGGTGCATTTTTAATAACGTTTTTGTGGTGGTTTTGTACGCTTTTTGTACTAAAAGAATACAATAAATTGACCTATGGGATATCACTCACCTGCCAATTCTATTCGCTTACTAAACGTTTTTGTAGTGGTTTTGTACGGTTTTTGTACTAAAAGAATACAATAAATTGACCTATGGGTACATTACTCGCCTGCCAATTCTATTCGCTTACTAAACGTTTTTGTGGTGGTTTTGTACGCTTTTTGTACTAAAAGAATACAATAAATTGACCTATGGGTACATCACTCGCTATTCGCTTACTAAACGTTTTTGTGGTGGTTTTGTACGGTTTTGGTACTAAAAGAATACAATAAATTGACCTATGGGGATATCACTCCCTATTCGCTTACTAAACGTTTTTGTGGTAGTTTTGTACGCTTTTTATACTAAAAGAATACAATAAATTGACCTATGGGGATATCACTCGCTATTCGCTTCCTAAACGTTTTTGTGGTAGTTTTGTACGGTTTTTTGTACTAAAAGAATACAATAAATTGACCTATTGGGACATCACTCGCTATTCGCTTACTAAACGTTTTTGTGGTGGTTTTGTACGGTTTTTGTAATGATTATTTATTACAATGCTATCAAATGGACGAAGCAGATACAGGGATACAGGGATATCGTAGTTGGTAGTATATATATAAATATATTATATATTATATTATTATGTCCATATCCTATATTATTGCACTATATTATTGCCTGGATTGCCAGGATTGCACTATATTGTGTCACATTGTCACAGCAGTCAGCAAAGTGATAGCTACAATATTGTATACTAGAATACAACAGTTTGTACTAATATATTTTGTAAAAACGGCCGCTATACCCGGACTCGAATCTTCACAGTTGCAGAATATTTCTTTTGTTCTTTCGTATAATGCTATTTGCATGTTGTTTAAAACCGGAACCGAAATTGAAGTTGGGAGACCATACGTATATAATCCGGATAAATACATGTTTATGAAATTGAAATACAAAACGGTACAGTATGAAAAACAATGAATAAAATGGGATACCAAAAAACATATATGATATGTTTTTGTAAATCGATGCTCCTTTCTTACAGCCATTTAATAAACAACATACAGAATGGATTCTCTCCACTTCTCTTCTCGATGTTGAGAAAGATATAACTTTTTAAAAGAAATGACGTCGTATTCAATCGTTCGTTGTTGAAGATAATTTACGGAATTGATGAAAAAAAAGATATTGACCAGAAGACTCCAACAACAACAACAACAACAAAAGTTGTTAATAATTCTTCCATTAAAAGAAATTACTTCAACAATTTAATTTTATGAAAAATATGACGACTAATAATACTATTGGCAGCAGTTGCATTTATAAGATGGCGTTTTTAAGAACGTTACCCAACAATAAATATTTAGAAAAACACAACAATCAAATTCTGTCATTACTTGATGCTACTTTTCGTGGTATCGGTCAAGTTTTTTTCATGAATTCCCCTATCACTGGTTTATTTTGTCTTATTGCTATTATGGTTCATAATCCAATTATGGGTCTTGCAGCATTTTTATCATCTTTTCTTGCAACGTCATTTGCAAAACTATTAGATTTTAATAAAGATTTGACTGCAGCTGGTATATATTCATATAATGCTTGCCTTTGTGGATGTGCGCTGATTGTATTTTCTGGTAATATTATTGGGGCATGGGTTGGGATTATTATTACATCCATGTTATCCGTATTAGTAACACAATGTGTCGCGAATGTAAGCGTGCCAATAGGCATTACACCGTTAACATTCCCATTTCAAGTGTCTACATGGTTATTTCTATTAACTATACAAGTTTCTAGCCATACAACAACGCGTTATGGCTTGGTACCTGCTTTAAATAACCACATATCGAACACAACGATTGTAACAAACGCAGCGATTTATACTCCACAAATTTATGATGGCAATATGTTCATATATAATATTTTGACTGGTATAGCGCAAACATTTCTAGTAAACAATTGGATTAGCGGAGTATTGATGACTATTGGTATATTTCTTTGTTCCCCAGTAAGTTGTTTTTGGACAATATTTGGTTCAACCGTATCGACACTCGTTGCAATGGCGTTAGGGGCAAGTGTTGAAAGTATCAATGCTGGATTGCATGGATACAATGGGTCATTAGTTGGAATTGCATTAGGTGGTTTTTTTATTGTACATGATAATGAAAAATCCAATGGTGGTCGATACAAACATTTATTATTAACATGTTTTGCAATTTTAATTACGCCTTTCTTCACATCTGGAACTGCTGCTTTTTTTACACCAGTCGGCCTACCAGCGCTCACATGGCCATTTACAATCGTAACATGGATCATGATGATAGCTCTAAAAGATATATCTGGTATTAAACATGTACCTATAGCACAATTATCATGCGCTGAAGATCATTATGAACACTATGATGCGATATTTAAGAACGATGAAGATGATGCATCGACATTGTTAAATAATAAAAATAATGATGATGATGTAAAATCAATAGAATCAGCAAAAAAGAAAAAAATAATTGATAATGATGAATTTGACATAGAAAATCCATTACGACTACGTAGTGAATTGTCTATTGAAGAAGAAAAGGATGCAATCACAACATTAAATGTCATAAAACCAGCAAAAGATAATAAAAATAAAATTAATAATGATAATGACGATGAAGATAATAATAACAGTAATAATGATCCTCCGCCAAGACAAAACATTCGCCTAGTTGCAGTTAAACGCATGAAAAAAAATAAGAGTTTTGATGATTTGCGTAAATTAGATAAGAAGTGATATATTTTTTTATTAAAATGCAAACAATGAAGAACAACATGTATATATAATAATGTCGTTCGTAAAAAAACGTTTTGTTCTTTTACTCCAAAAGCTTGTGTTCATATTGCAGTAAGGAACAAGAAAAAATATGTAATATAATAATAAATAATACGAGTCGTAAATATAATAATAATAATTGTAAACTTGACGGTGATAATAATATTTGATCTTCATCCTCAATCGTATCGTTGACACGATGGTACATGGTTTTGAATTTTTCTGCTTCTTCTATTTTATGCTTTTTATATTGTATAACAAGAAATATTAAACATGTCATACACATCGCAGCAGAAAATCCAGAGATTAGACCATATACTATTAATTGATCTGTCATATTATTATTATTATTATTATCATCATCTCCATTACCACCTATAACTATATGATCTGGAATTAAACTATAACACATACCATTTGTAACATTACATGTTGTATGTTCACGTTCGCATTTACATGATGTACACGATGGTCTCGGTGCGATTGGTAATGTAGTACATTCGCCCAGTACACATTTGTTTTCTTCATAACATGTATTTCCACCATCTGGTGTGGATGCTTTATTACATGTTTTTTTTGGTGTAAAGCAATTTTTTTCCTTTTCATTACAAGTATTATTACAAAATTGTTGATTTTTAATACACGGATTACCTAAATGTTTCGAACATTGTGATATTTTCGAAGTTGCATCGTATATGCATGCGTCTTCTCCATTGCAAAAGATGCCGTCATTACATTTGGTACCAGTCGGTGCTGGTGTCCATTTGAATTGATCTACAACAGGTTGACATGACCTATATATACAGTAATTGTCGTTATATAAATAATATAATGTTAGTTAGATTTTTGTTTATATTATAAATGATTGGTTTGATTTACGATATAAAATTTATCCTTCTGAATCAATTACTTACATTTGACAAACACTTTTACCAGTACTATGTTGTGTAAATAAATGATTTTTCTTTACACAAAAATTTCTTATATAACAATATTCATTTGAAGATGGTACGCAACCAACATTATCAACACATTTTGTACACGTTGGGTCGCAATAATCGGTTTTATTTCCAGCATTCGTACATGGAATGTAATCCCCATGAACTGCTGTACTACTACACGTAATAATTGTTAAAATTACAATGAATACACAACATATGACATAAATATTCGACTGCATTTTGTTATTGGCACTGTATCGCTTCATTTCAGTTATTTTTTCACGGTTATTTTAATAGTTGTCCTTTCGATCAACGTGGTTAAAATTGTGATTATATTTGTGTGTATCGGTGTGTCTGATGGCACGTGCGGCACAACTATTAAATTTACGTCACAAAATTGGTTCAAACTGAAATAAATTTAATTTAATTATATATATAAAATATAATAAAATAAGTATTCACCGTACCTATGCAGAATCAAAACTACCAGGATAGATATGTCACTGAGAATGTTAATAACAAGAACAACAACAACAACTTGAAACAGAGAGAATTACGATTTGCATGCATTAAGAGAAGCAAACATGTTTGATCGGTTCAACCAATATGCTTCTACATCGAATGTATTTTAAGTCGTTTTTCTAGGCGTGACGCGTGACGAAGCGATTTACATTCAACCTTGAAATAGCATCGACATAGCACTGTACTACAAATTTTTCATTTTCGAACAAGTTTTTTTAAAACGGTACACTATTGAAGTATGGAAAATAGCCATATTGCCCCATTGTTGAATTCCGCCTAAACTCTTTCATGTTCCTATTAGGGTACCTATTATAAGGTATATTGGTAAATCTAAAAATTGAAACTTGAGATATGGAGAAGAAGAAGCCCGACCTGGCCGAGCCCCTGCCAGCCTGGCGAGGCATATATATTAAATAATCACAATCTATAAATCAAAATCATATATATCACACAAATATAATGATGGTTAAAATCTAAGTTATAATATTTTTACACTTCTCGTGTTAAGTACTCTCACACATATATATATACAGTTATACATACATATACATAAACATAAATACATATAGATACACTGTAAAAGATGATGAGAAGCATAGGTATTGTTTTAACAATATTATTAATACATCTACAATATGTATCATTATCTCTGTTTCATCTATTCTTGTGGATGAAGATCAAATATTATTATCACCGTCAAGTTTACAATTATATTTAATTAACCCAACAAATGAAGAAATAATTATAAATAATGAAAAACAATATTTTTTCCATACCTCTATTGGTATAATATTTAAAAATCCAAGAGTAATGAAAAGTTTTGATAATATTTGCCATGATTGTACCTTATGTTTTGGTACTGCTCGTTGCAAATATCTTTATGATGATGATAGCGATGATACGTTTTCCGCGTATAAACCTATAAAACGTTTAAATGTTCCAATATTTGACTTTCAAAACAATAATAATAATAACAACGTTGTAAATATAACTTTGCGTAATGGTTGGAAGGTGTTGACATCAATAGAATATAATTTCAGTTTCAAATATTACAAGGACAAAGACATTGTTATCGATACTGATATTAACGATCATAGTATATTATTGAATGATGATACAATGGTTGATGTAGAAACAAGAAGCTTGAAAAATATACCTACCCCTCCAACAATATTATCTTCAACACAAATATTATCATCGTTATCGTCCATAGTTCCTGGTTTGAAATTATCCTTTGAATATCCTCCAAACGGCGTTGTTGTACGAACACCTAAAATGATTGTGAGTATGGCATTGAATGTTGAAGATGAAGATGCATTTAATAAGAAATATAATCCTATCCAAGATTTTTTATATGTCTGTTTTGATTTAGAAAAAAAAACTAATTTATTAAATGTAAAACCAATTTCAAAATCTGGAAAATATAGTCGAGATTTTTGTTCTGAATTTAATGAACCTGGTATTAAATTATCTGGATTAGGCGATGGGATGTATGCATTGACAGCATGGCTTGTTGATAATTCCACTGGAAAATATATGGATGTTATAACCAAAAACGCATCAAGCATTTTTGAAATACGCTGCAAATGTGGACAGAAAGAAACATGGTTTGCTGATGGACCTATGCCACCATACTTGCCATATGCAGAACGATTTAAAAATTTACCTACAGGACATACCGCAATACCATGGAAACATGATAATTCACAATTATGGTTGCCACCATATAAATTATTACCTCCAACTGTTGCCAATGCATGGCATCGTGAAAAGCGAAAAGTGACTCTAGTTGTCGGGGTAAAAGTTGCTGCAACAGCTTTTGATTATCGCAGTGCATTGCGCGAGACATGGTTTAATCGCAAAAAAGATCGGAACGATTGTGCTTTTTGGTTTGTAATTGGTTATCCAGATGAAAACGAAAATAAGAAATTATCAAAAGACGTCATTCAGAAATTAATTGAAGAAGCAAGGACATATAATGACATGTTATTAGGACCAAATCCTGCGTTTTTAGAAGCAAATTTGCCATTTCCGTGGGTCTTGTTTAATGTGAAAGATTCTTATTACACATTAGTAGAAAAGACGGTCACATTTATGACATTTGCAAGCATGACTTATAATTTTAAATATCTTTTCATGTGCGATGAAGATATTTATTTACGGGTTGATATCGA
>LT649886.1:0-11133 GCA_900128395.1 Stramenopiles sp. TOSAG23-2
TATTATTCTTGCGATTGAGTATTGAGCATATTACTTTAACACGAGAAGTGTAAAAATATTATAACTTAGATTTTAACCAATATTATCTAGATAGTCTTTAAAATATTTTATTTAATTAGCTTAATGCATAATTTATTTTAGTCTTTAAAATATATTATATTTTTAAAAATGCACACATTTTTTTTTACGAACACACACACAAATCTCCTTCCCAAATTTTAAATCACACCCAAGATGCTTTAAAAAAATGTTCATCCGCCCAATATCTTCTACGTCGTTTATGTGGGATAAAAGTATGTGTTTTTTCTTGAGTGAAAAAATCTTTCCATTTTCGTGAATCTACACAACATCTACTGCATATACTACGTTTTTCATGATTAAATGCTTTACAGAAATTACATTGCCATGAATGATCAGGAAATTTATAATCGTGTTTTTTATTGATGTATGCAGGTAATTTTTTACCAATTGATGGTGGATCAATTGAAGGTGGTGGTGCAAAATTATCTAATAATCTAATTGTCTTCAAATTTTGAGCGTTTGCCATCGTATTTATCGCCATCAGCTCATCTGCCCCACGCTTTTTACGAGGCCGTCCAACAGGATTTTTCTTATTTGTAACTAGATTTCCACCTACAGGATTTTTACGAGGCCGTCCAACAGGATTTTTCTTCTTCTTTTCGCCATGTTTTCCCCCTTTTATTTCACCTTTGTCATTGTTATTATTATAAATACTTCCAGTATTACCATAAGAAGCATTATCCATACTAACTTTAGAAAGTTGAATCGAGTTTTCTAAATCATAAATTTCTTCAACAACTCCATCTTCATGATATACAACAGTATGAATATTATCACGCGGTCGAAAGTATCCAACACGTGCTTTACTCCATCTTTTTTCATATGGCAACCAAATCTCAACATCTTTTCCCGTCAATTTGGATGATCTTTTTTTATGTGTATGTTTTTTACAAAACGCAGCTAATTGAATTTTCTCTGAATTTTGACCACTTAA
Organism: Stramenopiles sp. TOSAG23-2; assembly: GCA_900128395.1. Classification (NCBI taxonomy): domain Eukaryota; species Stramenopiles sp. TOSAG23-2. The sequence goes on from LT649886.1 coordinate 1,016, forward strand.
ACGTTCTATACACATGTAAAATCCTTCTTTTTTTCCACAACTTGGATGGAATTTAAATTTACATGAAGGGATACTGCAATGAACAACTGCGCCATCTTTTTGACCACACACATCACAAAATTCTTCAAATAAATTGTTAGGTATTCTATCCAAAGATCCTTTTCTATGATTATTTTTATCAATGGAACAAATAGGCTCCATTTTCTTATTATCTAAAAATCCAGCCTCGGGAATCCATAAAGCACAAAATGAATGTGCCCAGCGTCCATCACTAGTCCGTCGCATTGCACCAAAATTTCCTCCATTGGGGCAAAAAATACACTTTGGGGGTTCCTGAAAGCCAGCATTGCATGTGTCACAATACCATTTATCAGGAGGTATTTTTGGAATATTATAACAGGATTGGTGAACACCAATATTACAACGATCACAAAAGATTATTTGATCAATAGCATTAGCATCGTCAAAACATATTGTACATAAATCTGGTGAAAATTTTCCAAAATCTTCAATTGGTGCTTGTATTTTTTGTCGTGGCTTTGCACGTATAGGTTTAGGATCTTGTTTTTTCAATTTATAACTGCATGTTTTTTCATGTTCCGCTACCACATTGTATGTTCCAATAAAACCACAACGATAATCACATCCATATGTTTTTGGCTCATTACGGCGGGGGGGCTCTTTATCATCATTTTGTCTAATTTCATCAGTTGTTGTTGATGTCAAATCCACAACAATATCATTGTTATCTAATAATGGTATTATATTATTATTATTATCGACAGTGTTATCGTTATTATTTATATTATTATTAGTAGTAGTATGATTGTTGTTGTTGTTGTTGCTGTTATTCATTTGACAAGCATTACAATGCCATATTAAAGGTGGATCAAGTTCAGATACAAAACCAACACAACAACCATGAAACCAATTTTGACACGTATCACATTGAACAGAGAAATGAAATCCATCCATAAATGGTGCGCCATTTCTTAAATAACACATATCTGTACACTGAACACCGTCATCTTCATAATAAATTTCATCTAAATTTATAAAATGGTCATTCGTATCATGTTGGTCGCGATTCACAACAGTTTCTTCACGTAAGAAATTCATACTTTCATCCAATACTCGATTGTTATTTAAATATTTTGTACAATTATCATGACTATTAAATACTTGAAGCTTTGTGAAACGAGCTTTACATAGTGGACATGTATTTGTTACATCACTCCATGCTTTAATGCAAGAAATATGATATATATGCTTACAATTATCCAACACGGCAAGTCCATCGTCATTTAATTTGTTTGTATCATCTTGCATATCATTAAGACATATTGGGCATGGTTCTTTTTCATCTATTTCATATGGTGTTGGTTGTTTATTATTATTAATATCCTCACTATTATCAATAACCTTAGTGTTATTATTATCAATATCCTCAGTGTTATTATTATCAATATCCTCAGTGTTATTATTATCAATATCCTTATTGTTATTATTATCAATATCCTCAGTGTTATTATTATCAATATCCTTAGTGTTATTATTATTCTGTTTTATAACTCCTTGTTCCATCATCCTATTATTATAATTTATAATATATTTATCTTGTATATATATATATATACACTTTATTATGATTATGAAACGGCAGAAGAAAAAATCAACAAATAACAAGAGATGTAAAATAACAAGCACTCAAAAAAACAATTTCAAACAAGTAGTATTAAATGAAACATGTATGTTGAAACGGGAGAGTTGATCATTCATTCATCTACTAAAGTATTATATATATAATTTATTATGTATCTTTTTTTTTCGCAAATAATAATTAAAATCGCGCGCAGCACCGCAATCATCCAGGGCACCAGGCCCAGCAGGCCCAGCAGGCCAGCAGGCAATCATCATCCCAGTAAATTCGGCACGGGTAATGGTATGTCCATCGTAACCCCAAAAAAATATTCACAGTTTTGGGATTTTTTCACGCTAGGCTGACACAGCACCGTCTTAAGATTTTCATTTTGCGGGAAAAATTCCTCCACGAATTTTTATCGCCAACCCTACCCTCCAACCACGCCCCTTAAACACCTCTCGAGACCCCAAATCATTTTCGGATAACGCCTGCTGTGTGGTGCTAATGACTTGCCGTCTAAGATTTTTGGGAACGTCAATTATATAAGGATGCTATTTCGATTGGGCGGGAATGGAACACGAAAATGAAAGCTTTGGGAATCGTTACTGCCTACTTCAATATAGAAAAAATACAAACGGCGAATGGAATTCACCATTAATAACAGCCTGTTAATGAGTAGAACCAGAAAAACGCATTTTTAGAGAGCGTTAAATGATATTTCTATAGTACAAAACAATCGCACGGGGATGGCGAATAAGTAAAAAATATACGGGGAATAAAATAAAACCAATACAAATGTATAAACAACGATTGATGTTATATTATTTACATACACAAACGCACAACAAATACAAAGACCGAACACAAACTGTATTATTAACCAAACCACCAAGCCAACGAACAAACACCTGTTTAACAAATAGAAACATGATTATCTTTTGCCCAAAGCACAACCATAAGCCTTTCCCACCACCGGAAGACACCACACATACAGACGAAGTCTGGATCGGATCACGATCCAGTCGTATCTCTACTATTGTAGCAAACATCGATGGAACCATCTATTTATACTTTCATGAAGCACCGCAAGCATTGAACAAAGTGCTACGCGATGTGTACACATCCAAACTGTCTGCTCGTTTATCCGAACTGGAGAAGGACCAAGAAAAACATGCTATCAAACTGATTCGGGCGGCCAATGCTACGATCAAGGATCCGTTGATCCCAAGAAGTGTATCGGTATATGAATTGAAACGAGTGCAAGAAACCTTCGCCAAGTACGATGCCTTATACAAATCAAAACAAACAGTCACCTCCTATTCCAAAACGCAGGTGAAGAACGCATTAAAGGCGTACGCAGAAGAGAAAACCAAGCAAGAGGTTGGTGCACAACATACCTTGGAGAAAACCAAAAAGCAATTGTTGGTAAAATTGAAACAATACAAGGGCTTATCGACTGCAAAAAACGATGATACCTTGTGGAAACGCGAAGGCATCTATCACATTGATGAACAAGAGCGTTGCAACCTTCTTAAATCTGCGTTTGATTTACCGCAAGAAAACAAACCAAAAAAGCCTAAGCTAGAATCGTGGATGCGTAAAATGGTGAAACATTGCGCAGACTATTACGAATCCCATTATTTGAAGGCCGCGGATAAAGCAGTTGTGCGAATCGCAGAAACATGCGCATCCATTGTTCGCGGTTCGAAAAAGTCAATCACCGCCGAAGGAATTCTACGCAGTGCTGGATACGACAGCAACGGGAACGTCAAACTAATTAAAAAATACGGTTTAACCAGAGCGGAGGGCTCTGGTACATTGAAAAATAATGTAGCTGCGCTACGAAAATGTTTCTACATCATTAATATGGCTGCTTTGAAGCAAAGCCTGTCCATCAAAAGCCATCCCATCCGTGTATTAGACGGAATCCATCAAAGTCTCAAAGGACTGTCGGTAGTCGGCAACGGAAAAGAAGAAATCGATTTGGGTATATCCAACAAGGACAAAAAAGAATTTGCTCAGCAGATGGTCCGTTGGGTGAAAGACCAACATGTTATCAACGATTTTGAAACCTTGCAACAAGCATTACTAGCACGTGGCATCACCTTTGACCAAGAAAAAGAACGCAAAACACAGCGAACCAACAATGTCGACAAAATAAAAAGAGACATGTTGACGCTAACATTCTGGTATCCATTGTACCCACTGGCAAAGATGCGAAACCGTATCGCTGGTAAAAACATTGGTTCAAGCATCGATGCCTTGATACAAACCTTGGTAACCAACACCAACAGTGAGATGTATACCAAGTTTTATTGTTGCACCATCGCACAGGCCAAAATTGTTGCTGACACAAAAAAAGAAAGCAAAAGCAACAAAAATCCAATGGTGTATGGCCTTCCAGATGTCTCGAAATTGGAGCTCTTGTTTGCATTTACCTCGCATGTACAAACACATGCACCCGCGATGGCATTTGCACGACTCGCCGTCACCTTATGGCAATCCTACATGTTCAAAGAAACCAGCGTACGGGCTGCTACATGTATGGTGATACGTCTTCAATCGTTGGCCGATTACAACCAGTGGGCAAATCTATGTAAACATTATACAGAGCCCAACCTAGGCATTGATTGCATTGTGTATGGCAACGACAAAGTGCAAGTGAAAAAGCTGGAATCAAAAGATATCTTGCAACGTATGCCGCCGGTCAGTCAAGTGTACGGAGATGCCAACAAAGATTTTATCAAAACCTACTTTCGCAAAGAACACCCGGTCTTCTTTCAATTCTTTGACATGGCCAAAAAAGCTTATGAGATATTGACTGGCAACGATACCATCACAGCAACTTCCACGGAGCGCAGAGAATACATCTCTGGTTACCAACAAGGCGGTGGGTACAAACAAATCAAATTGAATGTCTTTCCACACACGGATACGCCCACCTATGCACAAGCTTCGCCATGGTACATGTACGCAGCATCCGAAGTGGGTCAGCATTCAACCTTTGAGCTATCCCCCATCGAGCGAGGCAATCTCTTCAAGAAGGTGCCAGTCAAAGGTGGAAACAAGACAAAACAACGGTTCAAGTCCATGTTAACCCGCACGGAAAAAGTGGTTAGCGGGTCGGTGAAAACCACCAAACTGGCTTACTGTACGGCCCCGCCAGTAGCGATGCAAACATTGACCACACGTCATGTCAACGATTCTAGCTTTGGTTCTCACCTGCAAAAGAAACATGCAACTGTATTGCGTCAAAGCATGAGTGGGTCCAGCGTAACCATGACTCGCAGCGAATGGTGCATTGACAACGATGTAGAGATTACTTTTGATGTTCAATCCTTGATTGGAACACCAAGAGTATTTGGTGGGACATGGACCCAGGCACATTTGGATTCCTTGCGAATCACCACGGCGTACCAATCGCACCCAGAAAGTTTGGGTCGCTACATGTCTGGTCAAGATGCATTGGCCTGTGAAAAATTTGACGCCGAATTCAATATTTTATCGCATGAAAAAACCCTTGCATACAACACAATGCGCGTCGCCAACCAAGAAAAAAGCAATGGCCATACCAAGCATATCATGGAAAAACATTATGATATTTACACCGACGACGAGTTGAAAAAATGCTCTCGTTTTGGCAACGACAAAGCCACCATCATTGATAGAGGGTCAGCGTTACCTTATTGGGTTCCCTCCAGGAGCATAGAGGGGTTGGAATTGGTATACACGGGTGAACGCACTTCCATGCCCGCGATTACTCCAATTGAAGAGAAATGGGGACACGTGAACACATTGACCCTTCAACAAGAGTGTGCCATCAAAACCATGATAAAGCGATTTGTGTGTGAGATTGTGGCTCGTAAAGACCACGGAATCAAAAACTGGCGTGCGGATTTAAAAGACGGTCATGGTGTCCATACTGCCTTGGCCAACCATTTCAATGACGTGGAGCATATTCAAGAGAAAATGCTACAAGAATGGATTCGCAAACACCCAAAAGAGTTTCAACAACGATTTGGAATTGCGGAACGTATTGTGCATTGGTGGCGTACATGTTGCTGCTTCCACCGAAAACGAAAACGAACAAGCAGCAAGTTTACACCGTACAAAAAACAAAAACAACCCGAGTAAAAAAGCTTCCTATAAATGTATACCGGTATTACGTAATGAATGTATTACATGCTATTGTACACGGGCAGTATATTCCTACTGCTCCTATTTATTTCCATCTGACATGCCGCCTACCATTTAACAACACTATCATCCTTATCAAAAACCTACAATTTAAAGGGATGCAATCACGATTATTGTTTCAACAACTTGAAACCGATTCCCACGTGATTGTTGAACACAACCTTAATAAAGTATACCTAGCCACTTCCAATTTTACAAAAAGCGCGACATTTATCCTACTGGACGCAAAACGACTCACTCCAGAAGAGTTACCAACGCTAGCGTATCCCCCCTTACGGACATAAGCGCTTTCTTCTTGGCGAGCAGAACTGTACCTATAACATTCTGCTCACAAAAAACAAAACAGGTTCACTATAGAGTTGTAAAACGAAGTGAACCGCTGATCGAAAGGTAGGGTCGGCAATATCAAACCGTATCCAATGATGATAACATCTTTCTTGGTTAATATATATTGCCCTCGTTTCGTTCACTTGTGGGGACAACGCATTATATGCAAAATGTTCCTTGGCACGGTTCACGCTTGTATTTGTGTAACATGGTTGTTGTTGGTCCAATGTATGTATTTATTTTTAATTTTATTTATTTATTTATTTTATTTATTTATTTTTATATTTCAAGATTCAAGTTTTGGTTATTAGAGTGTTTGCGCGTCTAATGGTGGATGCCTGCTAGAAATCCTAAATTATTTTTAGAAAATATTAGCAGGGCGATACCACAAGACGCGCAAAGGGTCTAAGACAATTTGGATTGCTAAAGTGTCTTAGAGCATTTGCTCGTCTATTAGCAGGTGATTACCACAAGACGAGCAAAGTGTCTATGTTTGGCAATCAAAAATGTATTCGAGTATATGGAAAGCATTTTAAGATAAAAATAAATGATGGTTAAAATCTAAGTTATAATAATTTTACTTCCCGTGCTAAGTAATATGCTCAATACTCAATCGCAAGAATAATATTCTAAGATAAAAATAAATAAAATATTTATTGAAGTGCATCATTAATAAAATTGCTGATCCAAATCAGCGACATGGTGGTGGACAACCGGTGACAAACATGACATTGGAAATTTTACATGAGGATTAAAGTGAATTTTAAAATAGCAGTGTGATAGATATAAATATTTCCTTGAAACAAATTATTAAAAAGATGTTAGTGATTTTTTATAAAATAACAGCTGTCCGGACCCACCATATCATAATATAAAAGTTCTTTTACTCATATATTTTATAATTTTATTCATATGATATAAATGATGTATATGATATATTTTATTCATATGATATATATAACATATTACATACGCATAAAACATAAGCAAAAGATTTGATATTTGAATTATTAGTACTCGTAAATTATATAATAATAATACGATATATGAATGAAATTTTCGATTATTGCGCAGTTAATGCAACCATTGTTGATAGAACCAAAATGGCAATATTCGAAGACGAAGTTAATATGCCACTGCTTGTGTCTAATTCATCATCTGTGGTAGTATTACCAGTTGCACTAGTAGTTGCTGCCAAAGTTGTCGTTGCTGCCAAAGTTGTCGTTACTGCCGAAGTTGTCGTTGGACTTGCTGTTGTTGTTGGGGCTACATAGCATATTCCTTTTCCATCCGTACAGCAATTTGACTCCAAAACTGACATCACTTGTTTTTGACCTGTAGTTAGACCTGCACAAGTTATACTAGTCCAATTGACGCTTGTTAAATCAGGATTAGTGCTAACTTGTACATCGCAGGCAGCAGCGCCATTCGGAGATGTAAATATTGCCGCACCATTGTAATTACTTGGATTAAGACATGTCTTGGAATAATCAAAGCACAGATCTCTTCCATCCGTACAGCAATTTGACTTAAAATAAGTTGAAATCGCGTTTTTTTCAGCTATAGTTAGACCTGCACAAGTTATACTGTTCCAACTGACATTCGCTAATTGAGGCGAATTACTAGCGTGTACATCACAGGAAGCAGTGCCACCCGGAGATGTAAATATTGCTGAACCGTTGTAACTACTTGGATTAATACACATCTTGGAATAATCTACCCCATGGCACAAATCTTTTCCATCCATGCAACAACCTGCACCAATATTTCTGTTTGAAAGGTCTTGCTTTTGCGAATAACTAAGGTCTGCGCAGGTTAATGTTGCAAAATTTAGTCCAGAAAACATATGTGGAATCGCGCCCAGGCAAGCCACATTATTCGACGAACCCACAAGAATACTAGAACCATTAAATTGAGATGGATCTTTACAAATTCGAGAAGCATTTTCGTAGCAGATACTTTTCCCATTGCAGCAGCCAGTTTGAAATGGTTCTTCAAGCAATTTAAATCTTTGGTCTTGTGTAAAACTATTGGAAGAACATGAGGTAACGCCTGTCCAATTTTTATAACTTGGTGATGTAGTATTTTCATAATCACTAAACACTTTCACAACACCATCAATACTTACTCCAGATAAATATTGGTCACACGTAACAGTATTTCCATATATATTTATGGTTGCAGACCCTGAATAATCACTTGGATTTAAGCAACTTTTTGATCTGTCTTGAGCAACGGAAGTTGACATTGTTAAAGTGATAACAACCAGTGCTAATATTGTTGTAGTTCGTAAAAAATACATGTTTTATAAATAGGTTAACAATTCGAAAAGGAAAAAATATATAGAATATTTGTTTTTGTTTTTTGTTGTGATATTAGAATGCAATTGGTAAAACCGGAATGGTTTAATACTTAATTATTTTTATTTGGCACTTTACATTTGATGATAAAAGGTAAAATCCGCTCAAAAATGGATGGACATTCAACGGGATTTTGAGATTAGTGGTATACCAATGCTATTTTTAGGAGGGTGCCAGAGAATAATAATTAACAGATAGGATCATTTTATTGGATGTGTTAGAGTGGTTGCTCGTCTAATGATAGATGCCTACTAGAAATCCTAATTTTTTTTTAGAAAATGTTAGCAGGGTGATACCACAAGACACAAAAATATATATTTTTTTACAGATAAAGTTACAGTAGGATTATGGTGCAATTATTCACTCTCTCTCTCTCTTTCTCTTGCTGCAAATGTTTCTCGATGGGCCCTTGCTTGCAATCCAGATTTTTTTTCTGACCACGATGATTGACCCGCGCATGTAACATTGTCTGCATCACGCAGCTGTGCCAATTCCAATTGCCTGTTACGGATGCCAATTTCATGTACTAAATAGGACATACCAAAGCCGTTGTATGTACGCAATATATCATTCAGAAATTGTAATTCGCGTTCTATCACATCCTGCTTCTTGCGCGCTTCACGTATTTTTGTATAATGGTAATACTGATGAAATATTTCAAACGCATTTACCCGATAATCTGATGCCAGCAGTGCTTCTTTATCGCTAACCAATTTTGTTGTAAGCGTTAGAAACCGTTCAAACGGCATGTCGGTCTTCAATACCAGAGCCATTACCTCATACAGGTTGAGTGTCTTGGATGTTAGCAGTTGTATCACACGTTGTTGTTTAAAGATATCTTTTTCCCCGAGAAATTGAATCTTAGACGACATTTGATAAACATAACATTTCTTTTATAGGGTCAAACGGTTGTAAAAGTTTTTATCACATGCGTATGGTAGGAATTTTTGGCTCAATGAAGTCTATTAACCGCTTGAATAGCTGCTTTAGCGCGAGAAAATTCTTCACCGCGTCCCGGATTTCCTTCTGGGTAACATGGAACCCCTTTTGTACCCTACCTAATTTGACAAACAGAAATTCAAGGCCTTCAAGTTTCAAGACTGGATTAATACCTTTTAGAATAGCCTCACGGTAGAGGCGTTCTATCCACTGCTTGGTGTTTTCTTTGGAGAAACCCCGGGATTTCAGCATAAACGATGGAAGAAACATGTCTTGCTCGGCTTCTTTATCTTCTTCGTTTTCATCGTCCGTTGTGACTTCGCGATATTCTTTCGGCTGTGCAAGCACTTCCAGCGGCTGCTGGGTATCCAACGTTATTTGCCGCCGCTCATGCCATTGCTGTTCAAGCTGTTTGTAATCCGGACCAATGGCATAACCTCGGTGAAGCTCTAGATTCCCTGGGGTATTCTCCTTGGGAATTAAAGTTGGTTTTAATCTGCGTTTTTCATTTGGCTGGGCAGAGGGCACCCGTAAATGCTGCGGTGTCTCGTTCAACCTAGCGCCCTCTTCCACCTCCTGAACCTGTCTCACAAATGCCGGGGTGTTCTTCACGTCTCGTTTCTTATACTGCCGCGGGGTGGGAGAAGGGTCCG
>LT649887.1:0-11944 GCA_900128395.1 Stramenopiles sp. TOSAG23-2
AAGCATCAATCGTATCGTCGTTTGTAGATGATGTCTCCAGTACCGTTGAGTCGACCACTGATAGCTCCAGTCTGAAGAAGCGAAATTTACCCACTAATGGCACTTCGGGTTCAGAAAGTATAGGATCGCGAGTTAAAATGCGACGACGTCCAATCAACAAGCAACAAAAACAATCACGACCTCCAGGCACAGCTTTTGCTTCCCCTGGATCTAACAAATATAAGTAATTCTTTCACAGGTCTGGTAATTCCATACATATATACATATACATTATGAGTAAATAAAATCTTTAAATTATAAATAAGAGAATTTTTTATATATATATATATACATATCCATCAATTAATGGATAATACTCAAATATTATAAAATCTTAGCGATAAATTAAAATCTAAGCTAATCCAACAGCTGATGGAAGAATCACTCGCCAAACTAATGCACCTACCAAACCAAGAGTAAATATAAAACCTACAACAATTTTTATTTTACCGATACCACCATCATCAACAGGTTCCTCTTTCTTTCCAATTATTTCTGCTTTTTTTTGTGCAACTGCTTTACTAACTGGACCCATACCTCTTTTCTTAGAGTTACAAACCAACCTTTCATCACGTTTTAGGACAGTTGGTAACAGCATTTTAACAAATTTTTTCTTCGATGTAATTGTCGTAGTTCCTTGACATCTAATATTATCTCCATCAACACCAATAACAAATCCACCTTCAAGTTTTGCTGAGTCTCCTAATGGTTCTATTACCAACTTTGAAAATTTACTATGATCTTCCATTATATCTAACCAGCCATTCTGTGGAGCGTAGCGTATGAATGAGTGTAATAAATATGTCAGAGATGATATCTTTTTTTTCAAGTTTAGGGGAATATAAGAAGTAACTTACCGTCAACTCAAATGGTTCTTCCATTGCTTTAACAAATCTAGGCATTGATCCAAAATTTTTTGTTTGAACCCATGATATCCATGAATCGTTACTAGGTTCACCATTGATCGGTGAACGATTTGTTATACATATCCACATATATTTACCTTCAATCACACGTTGTGTCCCATCCTCTTGGTATATTGTTATCTCGCCATGAAAATTATTGCCTTTTGAATGTGGAAACAAGACAGCATATGCTGCAAATAATTTTAAACAAGCAGCGGAGCCGGGGAAATGAGTACGTCCATAGTCTTGTCCTTCAATTGCACGTGGTGCTAATCCTAAATGAATTGCCTCAACGCTCAACATATCTGCTACAAGACCTTTTGAATCAGATACAGAACATACCGTAATCTCTTTTGTTTCTCCACTTTTGATCAACTCAGCAACACGTTTTGGGCGTTCAATTCCTTGTGATATAGCGAAAAAATTCATCCCTCCGCAACTTACGAAACCCATTGGTATTTTATCCGAGTTTTTGCTTTGATTCACCCCTTGTGCAGTTTCACACAAAGTGCCATCGCCTCCAGCGCCTACTACAATCCATCCACTATCACAGTATTCTTTCGCTAATTCAACAGCATGTCCTCTTCTCTCTGTGTATTGTATTTTGAGCTCTATATCTGGATTAATTTCTTTCATTGCATCTTTAAATGATTGACAAGGAAACGTTAATTGGCCAGTACCAATAACGGAGTTTGGCCCTTCTACGGCTTTCAAACTTCTGCCACCACCACTTATTGGATTTAATATAATACAGACTTTCTTTGGCATGATCACTCCTGTCTTATAATAATATATTATGACTACTAAATGATAAAGGAGGAAAGATATTATATTTCTAATATCATCATATTATATATATATATATAGATGCACTTCTTTTTTTTATTTGATTTTTTTTCCTTTTTTTTGGGGTATATTATAATATACCAGGTAGATTAAGATAGAATAGTTGTAATAAAATAATATTGGATGATTAATTGCAAAAAAAAACAAATTCAACAAAGAAAAACCAAAAAAAGCAAAAAAAACAAAGAAAATGGATTCTTCTACAATGAAATCAACTACTGTACCTTCAACTATTCCATCAATGTTACAAAATATATGTAAAATAAAAGATTTGTCCCCAACTTCGACTTCAATACATATATATGTCAAAGTATTAAATGTATTAGTAATTGCACAACGTAAATATAAAGATGGAACAATTATTGAAGTTGGTGAGATATTAGTTGGAGATAATACTGGGAATATAATAATAAGTGCTCGTGGAAAAGAGCAGATCGAAGTATTACAATCTCTTAATGATATCATACAAATAGAAAATGGTAAGATAGAAATGTTTGACGGTAGTTATATGCGTTTAACAATTGATAAGTGGGGTAGTGTTTCAAAATGTATAAATACGACGTCAGAAATTAAAAGCTTTGTGAATATCTTAATAAATAAAAATAGTAGTATGATAAATAATGATGATAATGAAAATGATACTGCTGGTGATGATGAATATTTAAAAAACTATTCAATGGTTGAGTACACATTATGATTCACAAAAAAGGAGATGGAGTATTTAATACCACGTACGAATGATGTATCGGTTAGATAGATATGTGTGTGTGTGTGTGTGTGTATGTGCATGTGTAAATTAAGCTGCCAGCTGGATATTTTATAATAATATGATATATCGATATGCATATGTATTTTTTTATTTAATTTAATAATATATGGTTAAAATCTAAAGTTATAATAATTTTACACTTCTCGTGGTAAAGTAATATGCTCAATACTCAATCGCAAGAATAATATGCTATCCTACTATAATAAAGCTCTCCTGACGTCGTCGCAAGCTCTCATGCGCCACCGCAAGCTAATACTCCATAAGCACAAGTAGGTTTAATTTAATATATATACGAAGTAATATATAAATGTGTGCATATCATAATATTTTACGACTATAAAATACATGAATAATAAAAATCATTTTATTAATATATCAATATCGCATATATATATATACAAGCTTGTATCATATGTGAAAAATATTCGTACATCATGTTCGAAGCATAATATAAAATCACAATTTTGAATTGGTTGTTTGTTTTGCCAACATTGGAAAATTTGCAATGCTAGGGATTACTTTGCCTTTACCACCATTACCGGCAGAACTAGGCTTTCTGAAAAAATTAATCCGAGCTACAAATTCTAGTAACCCATCTTCATCATTATATGCATCATGCAATTGTAAAAAATCCGATTTTGTATTTGTTTCCTCATCAACAAACTTTGTTAAAACATTCAATGATTGAAAGGATGCGATGGCATTACTAATCGTATTCGATGCGCATGCCTCGTAATGATCGATATGACCATCATTGTACATTGTTTCTGTTAACCATTGTGCTCGTTCAATGAGCGGTTTGCTTTCCATTTTAATGCTTGGCAATAATGCGTTTAAAGACAATGAAGATGTGTAATATGCATCAATAAATGGCCACATAATGCTACATAAAAAACCAAACATACGTTCCCCTTCATTATTAATCGATATTGATCCATACTTTTTCAAATCATTAACAAATGTTGTTGGTCTATTATCATTAGAAGAATATGTTGATGTCATGACAATGCCAGTACTACCACTGAAATCAATTTTGGAATTTGAAGGAAAAGCATCATTAAACCCATTTTTCATATTAAAGGTGCCATTATCAATCATTTTGAACAAAACATCCATGTGATCTTTTTCTCGTTCTTGGTCATCTCCGGAATTGGAACGATCGCGTACAAATTCTAATGATAATATTTTATCTAAAAACAAAACTTGTTTTAACAAATCATGTATTGGCAAAAATGCATCAGTCATTTTCACCATATTATTTGCAGTCGTATCAGATACGTCACTATCATTGTTTGCTTTCTTATCCCAGATATCGTTCACACTGGCATAAAATGCTATTGCCCACAATGCTTCTTGTGAAAACAAATGCAATATTTTATTACGATACAATCCTAATGATATGTAATTTTTATACACATCTGGAGTCTCTGTATTCGGGACGTAAAATTCATGTCGTCGCTCAACGACTAAATCGCCTAGCATTTTTATAGAACGTTCTACTGAATAATTCCGAGGTGTACCTTCTACTAATATAACTTGTCCACCACGTTGAGTCACTTCATGTCTTAACCATTCTATATCTTCTAGCAATTGTGGCTTTTTAATTCCACTACGATAATTTAATATAATGGCAGCACATAAGTGCGTTGGCATTGATACTCCTGATTGTGTAATTTTCTCCAGTAAATCATATGCTAATGATGATGTTAACTTTTTAAAATCATTGTCATTCGTTCTTGGATTATACGAGGCACCATATGCGCTTTTCTTTCTGAACGATTCAACATGTTGTTTCTCATAGTCATTAAATGATACTGGCTCGCCGAATTGTATCGATAAAAAGCCATAGTTTGATTTTAAAAATGTTGGAATAGATTTAAGCAAATTTGGTAACGTTTCTCCAGGTTTCCGTTTGCCTAACATTTCATCTGAATACAAAGATGCTTCCCATGTCCTTTCAAAATCAATGGAAACGGGAACAAACATTACGTCTTTCACGCGTCCATCTACTGCAGCAGCAATAGATGTTTTCAATGCGCCAAATTTTGGCGTTAACGTTTTACCTGTACGACTTCTCGTGCCTTCCAGAAAAAATTCAACAACTTGTTTATCCTCCAACAATCGTTGAATATATTCATTGAATATAGCTTGGTATACAACATCATTTGGAAAAGGTCTTTTAATGAAAAATGCACCTGCATGACGCAACATGGTAGATAAAACGCCGAGTCCTAAGAAATCTTCACCTGCTAATATATGTGGCAACGGCAAATTGTACGCAAAGAAAATATAAGATAAGATAATGAAATCCACATAACTTCGATGTGATGGCAATAATACCAACGGGCATTCCCCTTTTGCTGCAAGATTACGTACTTTTTCCAAACCTTTTTCATCAACGCGTATGCCTTCGTATACAGTCCTCCACACTTTACGCAAAGGATAGGTTAAAACACGTGCTTTTTCTACATCCATTTGTGCCGCCATTTCTTTTAATATATTGTATCCATGTTGCTCAGCAGCTTTTTGTGGTACATTTCGTGTCTTTGAATATGTCACCATTGCATCTTGTACCTGTTTTGAAGACAAAACTAGCTTCAACATTTCTGATGGTTTCCTTTGATTTAAACGTGGCACAAACTTTGCTTCTTGGGCTTTTCCTTCTTTCCATCCAGTTAAACCTAATATGCGACCAAAAATTCCCTTTTTCGTATAACCAGGTGCACGGCCATGCGTATAAGACCATGTTATGTCCGGCATAATGCTTGGAAATGAAATTACATGATGATCATCATCCCAATTGTAAATACGATCGGTAGTTAAACTCATTGCATTGTGTTGAATGCTACTTTCCGATGGCAATACTAAATCCTCCTTCAAATTAATCGCTCGTAAACCGATTGCAAAATTTGTGTAATATTGCTTCCAATTGATATCTGTAATGTCAACGTTAAATGGATTTTTGTCGATCCAAATCGTGTTTGGCTCAATTCCATATGCGTCTTTTGCATCTTTAACCCAACTTTGTGCCATTCCATTTTTGAAAAACCATTGGTTACGCGTGAAAAATTCAAAGGTTATATTCACCGTACGTGCTTGCTCCACACCACGTGCTAAACGTTTGCTAGTTTTAATATGACCAGGATCACGGATCAATTCAGCAAACGTACGATATGCTGATGATGGTAAGGTATAGCGTAGAAACCATTCAATTTGAAATCGTTGCGGAGAATCGATCATATGGAAAGTTGGTGGGCCACTTGCATTTGGAGAAGGATAATCACGGAAATGGCCAAATGCCATTTGAACTTGCCTCCAATTGCATGGATTTTGATAGGATGTACCACAATTCGATATATCTGCTTTCAATCGTGGATTTTTTTCATATGTTTCCATGCCTGCATGTATCATATGGTTTGCAACCGTATCAACTGGTATGATATCACCAACACTGCGATTGATACCTGGCATCACGGTTAACAAACCTAACCCACCAGCCATTAAAACAGCACCTGCAGCAAATCGTGAATCAATCCATCCAGGCCATGGTTCTCGCAATGCAGCCCCAATTATAGATGGGCGAACGATATGCAAAGGTATTTGTAATTCTTTTCGTTTTAATACCATCAAAACTTCTGAAATATGCTTTGTTAAACAATATGTATTTGGATACGTACCAAGTGCTCTGTTTGTAATATTTGCTAATTCAATCTCACTTTTGCCTCCTTGTACAGATTGAATTAATGCATGTGGATCAAATTCCAATGGATAAATTTTCTCGTACACCTTTCGACCACTTGGTTGATTGCTACTTGAATATGTAGAGCTTACTTGAACGAAACATTTCACATTAAAAATATTTTTTGCCATCGTTAACAATCTCAACGGTCCTAAAACATTAATATCAATTGCAATATCAATTCTTTCGGTAAAATCAACTGTTGCTGCACTGTGAAATATAATATCAATGCCTCCATTTTTCACGATTTGATCAATATCACTTGGTACAATATCAAGATTATTACGATGACCTAACATATCACCTGCAATAGGTGTCACTTTTGAATGAACATATCGTAAGAAATTATCCATGTTTTTATCAAAATTATCATTGATCATACGATCGAATATTTTTGACTTGAATACTTCATTGTTCAATCGTTCTTGGATAGTTATACCTGGTTTTGGACGTACCAATACATAAATTTGTTTAATATTTGGCAATGAACGTAATAATTTTTCCAGAAGTACTTTTCCTAGAAATCCAGTTGCCCCAGTTACAAAAAGAGTTTTATTTTTATAAAAATTTGGTATTAATGTTGGGTCCAACGTCATATTTTTAAATAAATTGGTTATTATATATATCTATATATTAAATTATCAAATTGTATAAATATATTGTTTCTTCTCTATTCTTTTGAATGTTTCTTTTTCCTTGTGCCCTTTTCAACCAAAACTATTATTCGTATTTGCTATTCTTCGTTTATATTGGTTTCATTTTGTGTATTATAATTATATATGTTACATGTAGTACAAAGTACTAATAATATTGAAGCAGCAGGAACTTTCGAATAACTTTCTACACAACACCATAATTCTTTCTAGAATAATTAAAAAAATATTTTATGTGCTTAAATGCACAAATGGAACGGCCTCTAATAACTTGTTTCGTTTGTGTGTTTTAATTTCATTAATCCGCAATCATTTTTTTTTATTTTTTTCATCATGATGTTTGCTGGTTTATTGTGCAACTACTTGTTGCATCAGATAGCACGTAATACGTAATATCTTTTTTTTTGTGTTTTGTTGTTCGCTAATAATCTAATAATAAGATAGAAATAGTATTATAATAATATATTTAATGATGTGTGTATGCTATTATCTTAAATTTATGATTATTGTTGCTGATTATTATAATTAGGAAATTAGTGGAAAATGAATGCCCAGGGAATGAATTGATCGAATAAAAATATGAAACAACAATGATATAAGATAAACAAGAAAACAAGATCACAAAGTAAGATAACAAAAATACAAATTTAATATTCAGCTTTTTCAATTATTATTATTGACAATGTTATTATCACAAAAAATATTCAAAACATCCGTTAAACGTGCAACATGTAAAACAATTATACCAACAACAACGGCAGCATGTACAACATATCATTTTAATTATTTTTCAACTGGGAATAATAATAAAAAATTATCTCCAAATAAAATATATGTGAAAGAACGTGCAGATAAAAATAAGAAATTGGATGAGCTTGCAGGCATATCTCAATTTAAATGGAAGATTCAAGCCGGGATGCTATGTTCCAGACCGCCTGTAATAACTCCAGACGTTGAAGA
This sequence comes from Stramenopiles sp. TOSAG23-2, assembly GCA_900128395.1. NCBI lineage: Eukaryota > Stramenopiles sp. TOSAG23-2. The sequence goes on from LT649887.1 coordinate 7,912, forward strand.
ATGGGAAGAGAGATATTTTCATTTATTAGATAAAAGAGAACGTGCTACTTTTTCCGACTATGAACAAGGATTATATCCTAGGATGAAAGGTGATATTGAATATTATTATGATGGTGAATTAGGAGAAGAGGATGATGCTGAGGATGATGATGAACAGGTTACAGCACACGAATCAGATGCTTCTACTGAGAAAGAAGATCCAGACGTAGGTGATGTTGTGGAGGAGGATGGTGCTGAAAATGACATGGATGACATTGATATAGATGATTTGCTAGATAGTGATATTGATTTTCTAGAATATGATGTGCAAGACGAAGAGATGGAAGAAGATATTGTGGAAGAGGAAGAATTGGATGATGGATTTGGACCTCGTGTTACAGAAGCTGATATAGCAAATGATAGGACAACTGTAAATAGACGTTTACAAGAATATGTGTATTTACTTGTTAAAAAGAAAGATCCTGAAACAGGCCAAGAAAAATGGTTTTTCCCACGTACATTAAAACCAGAAGAAAATGGTAATAATAATAATAATAATGATAATAATAATAATAATGATGATGATGACGAATCAGATGATAATAATAATAGACCTTTAAAAGATTTCGCAATTGATAGCATTGGTCATGATATTGGTAAACAAGTTCAAGATGAATTGTATGTATATGGTAATGGTCCATCTGCTTATTATATTGAAGAGTATGAAGAGAGTAAGAAAACTGAATCTGGTTATTTTGGTGTAAAAACATTTTTTTACAAATCACAAGTATGGGGACAAACAGATGATCCACCAATGGAATTAAATTCAGATGTTATAGAACATGCATGGGTTGCAAGGGATGAAATTGAAGAATACTTAAATGTGGATGATGAAGAGTTTGGCAAGTATATGTTGAAAGTTTTGTGGTAGCAAGAGAAAGAGAATATTCTTTTTTTAAATACACCTCGGTAAAAATATACTTATATTCTATTTTTAAAAAATACGTACGGTATGATACGAGAGATATCAATATATCTCGCCGATATATTTCCAAATGTAAAAAATATAACACATGATGATGGTTAAAATCTAAAAGTTAATAAAATAGTTTTTTACTTCTCATAAGGTATAAATAATATGGTAAAAAATATATATGATGCATAATATTATAATGTGTGATTATAAATAAAAAATAAAAAGAATTCCCCCTATTATATTCGTAAAAATTCCCCTTTTTCATCTTGCTTTTTTCCTTATCTCTCATTTTACACTCCCTCTTCTCTTACCGTTTTTTCTTCGTTTTTTGCTTCCTCCCTCGTTCTTTGTTCTTTTTTTTGTTATCCCCATTATCTTTTGAGTTTGCAACCCGACGTAAACGATAACGTTCTCTTTCCCCTGCATCTCTTAATTGTGCTAATTCTAGTGATTTTTTATACCTCATCTCATTTTTCATTTTTTTTTCTTCCTTTAACACCATTTCCTCAATCTTTTTATCAATTTCAGATTGCATTTTACTCATTTCTTGTTCTTCTTTGATTTCAAGATAACGTTTATGACGTTGAGGTTCATTTTCTTCAAATTTTTTTTTTTCGATCTCTTCTTGCTTTAAAATAACTTGATAATTTCTATTTACTACATTACATATTGATTCTAAATCAATGAAATTTATATTAGGATTCCCTAAACTAATATCAAGAGATATTAATGATTTGTTTTCCTTAACAGAAGATGCAAAATTTACCCCATCATCACTTGTTAAATTGCAATATGTTAAATTTAATGTTAATATTGTATTATTTTTTGATAATGATTTTGCTAATAATTTCATACCATTGCCATTGTTATTATTTCGCATTGTATTATGTTTTTCTTTCTTCTTATTCTTGTTTTTATTTTTTTTTCTAGTAATATTTTTATTATATTCAAGTGACAAATTTTTCAATGTTTTATTTTCCATTAAAGCTTCTCCAATTGCACCAGCAGTAATGCTTGTAAATAAATTATTGTTTAAGCATAATACTTTAATGCATTTATTTCGTTTTAAGCAATTGGCTATTAACAAACCAATATTGTCTCTAAGAAACATTTTTGATAAATCTAAAGTATGTACAATCGATGAATTTACTATATTTGACAATAACGGCTTCGCAGTTTTCTTCGTCATGAATATATTAAATATATTTAAAGCTCCATCATCGAGTTCATCTTGTTTTGGAAACATTAATTTCACAATTGTTTGATACGTATGCATATCGCTTGCTGCATGTTCTAATTCCTCCTTCGTTGGATCTAATAAATCTTTCAAGGCCTCTAATCGTGCATTTTCTAATTCTTCATGTAATTTCTGTTTTGCTTTTTCTTCCCGTTTCTTTTTACGTAGTTCTTCTCGTTTTTTACGTTGTAATTGTTTTTTCAACTCTAATGCTTCACGTGTTTTTTTATCTAATTTCACCGACATTGTTTTTGCATTATTAAAGTGCACTTGTATTTGTTAAAAGTTGTAAAATATTTTGGCCAAATACGTGGTAAATAATTATATTTTATTTTTTATTATATTATTAAAAGATTTAAAAGAGATAATTGCATTAAAATATAATATATTATATTATATATATATATAAAAATGGTAAAATAATGCGAATATACAATTGGAACAATCCCACATAGTCTATATTATTAAATGTGTACCCCCCAAATAATTGTATATATTATATTTTGTAGTACTGTACTGTAATTCTTTCGCAAGCCGGGCCATACTTTTTTAAAAATATTATAAGTATGAATTTTGTATACTAATATTCCTATATAACCAAAAATCACATTGATAGGAATGTTCGTATTTTCGCTGCGCTCATATTTTAAGGTACTGTATGGGCTGTGAGGCAGGGAAGAACGAAGGGAATCGAGTATGTTAGTATAACACAATTCATACTTAATTCTATTAATATATTTTAAAAAAGTAGATCTATGACACCTTGATTTTTTATCCTTGCATGAGAACTGTCCAACGAGGAATATTAGCTCACCAGGCTCACTGTAAGGTAATACTTGGTGGTTCCTTGTTTACCACCGTGTGCGAAAACCCTTTCAGGTATAATAATTCTAAAAAATAATAGTTATAACGTGATTTTTTTCGAATTTTTCAATATAGACATTAAGCTAGACGACGACGACTATAAGGAAGAACATACATATCAAATTTCATTTCTCGCATTTGTAAATATTTCATCATTCTTTTTTTATTTTGTGGAAAAAAATATAATATAATTTATTGTTTATAAAATCATGAAGGAGGCACAAGAAATATCAGGTGATCAACAAGTTGATGTTGATAGTGTAATAAATAATAATAATAATATTGATGAGATAAAGACGAATATATCGACAAAAGAATTATCAATAAAAGTAATTTTACCATTTTTTCCATTATGTTTGACATACCATGGTGTTAATTTGTTAATGCCCATTTTTCTTAGTATAAATTTCAACTCCTCTGACAGTTTTGTGGGGTTAACAACAAGTATCGGTTCATTCGGTGAACTATTAAGTAGTGTACCAATTGGGAAAAGCTTAGCCTTTTTTGGTACCCGAAGAACACTACACGTTTCTCTAGTCATTATTTTATTATCATATTTATTGTATTCAGCGGCACTTGTCCAAGAGATTGTTTTGATTGGCAATTGTTTGTTAGGGATTGGTTTCAATTCGTATTATTTGGCTCAACAGACGTACATAACTGGTAATGTACCACCAAAGTTCCGTGGCAAAACGTTTGCATACACAGATGGTACTTGGCAAGTTTCAGGTATTATTGGTGGTTTGTTAATTGTGATGTTTGCAGAACTTGTTGGGTTGCATCTAGCATTTATATGTTTATGCCCGTTTATTGTGATTATATTTATATCACAAATATATTTTTTTTACGATAAAGTGAATGAAAAAGAATTGGAAGATCGTTTGGATCGTGAGGCCATTGATGATGATAACAATCACACTTTAGCCTCATCGTCATTTGATAATTTGACGATGGTAGATCCATCTCCATCCGATATT
>LT649888.1:0-11944 GCA_900128395.1 Stramenopiles sp. TOSAG23-2
GCAAACAAATTTGAATTGTTATAAAAAATAATATCAGGGTGAACAGATAATAATGGGCGCGAGAACCCTTCATTGGATAATTTATAACACCCGCAATGATTCAATCGTTCTATGCGCAAATCAGGATTTGATAAACCAAATAAACATTTATTTGTTAAATATAAGCAACCGCTTAAATTTACATCAATTAATCTTGGACATTCACGTAAAAAATAATTCAATGCATTATCTTTAATTAATGTTTGTTCTAAGCTTAAATATAATAATGGCGGCGCATAAATTACCATATCTTCTCTTATTTCTCTCATGGTTGATTTAGCTGCTGATTTTTTACGAGGATCCAATGCACGTTTACATTCCTCAGAAATTAATGCGATAAACATTTTAACATTCTCTAATTGAAAGATATTTTCTTTCCATAGCCCTATGTTTAATTTTTTTAATTTTACTAACGTTGCGATTGCAAATAAACTTTTTTTTGAAACGTTTTGGGTTTCTTTCGACATTAAATCCAACGATTCAATCAATGGATGTTGTTTGCAAATTCTTTTAATTAATGAATCAGATAAAGTTGCTCCACGCAAATTTAATTCACACAAGGAATTTAAATATGGCGGACGTTGTAAATTTCCACCCCATGAATTAATACTATTTAAAATATTTTGATGCGGAAAAAAAAAATCTAATGATACATTTGATGAATCACATCCAAAGCATGATGGAACCATTAGAAAACCTGGATCAAATAATTGTTTTATCATAGTTGTTTTGTTTGATTTTTTCTTCTTCATCTTATTTTTATTATTTAAAGATGATGAAACAGAAGAATTTATTAGATTTTTTTTCTTAATATTATTGCCTTTCTTTTTCTTTTTCATAGGTGACTTATTTTTCTTGGTTATTTTACTTGTATTACTATTCTTTTTATCATTTTTATTTACAAGTAATAATCCACGATTTGATTGACTAAAATTGCTATTATTATTACGTCTATTCTTACCATCATCGTTGTTATTATTTTTGTTGGTTTTACTATTATTATTATTGTTGTTGTTGTCATCGTCGTCTTCTTCTTCTTCTTCTTTAATCATATTATTATTATTATTATTATTATTTACAATTACTGTTGATGTACTATTTAATTTGCGCGTTTCACGCATTAATTTTACCATTTTTTTCAATTCAAGAAAATATTTCTTAAAGTTATTTGTTGAAATATCATTTTCAATATCTACATAAAAATCATTTAATTTAATTGGCAATAATGGCAATGCGTGTTTCGTGTGCCATGAGCCAATTTGATCAACCAATTCTATATTTTGTTCTTTTATTTTCTTCATTTCTTCTATATATTTTGTTTTAAAAAATGTTTTCCATGGTATTACATCAAATTGTATGTCACTACATATTACATAATAAAAAAACATGGAATCTGGTGGAAGTTCTTGCAATATTAACATAATAATTTGGGTCGGCAACGTAGGAAAAATTTTACTAATAACAATATTGTTTTCACCAATTAACTTCGCAAATTCACAAGAACAAATTTTGGTTAATGTAGGTATTTCTTTTACAATCATCTCTTCATTTTGTGTTTCCTCATTCTTTCCTTCTTCCATTATTTTAAATATTATATATATATATATATACACTCAATACTATAGTTCGATGAACTGAAAACATGCAACTATGCAATTTTACCAAATACTTATGATCAATACTGTATGGCAACTGCTATGATTTTTACGAAAAAAATATCATATATTTTCCAACAAATCGAACAACATATGTGCATAATATGCACATATCATCATCAGCAATCTGGCAGCAAAATCATCATCAATTTTTCATCATCAACCTTCTTCTCGCTAGAGCTATTGTACCTGGTATACTGTAAAGTACAAAAATACTATTCGGTAAATTTTACATCATATGATTTATCAAAATTACTTAAATAAGATTGAATTATAGCACTATACATCATTGAAATTCTTCTACTTATTTAAGGTATTTAATAACTTAATATGTGATAAATCCCGTTATTTATAGGCAGCACACAGCATAGCAGGCCAGCACGCAGCAGCACTCAGCACCAACAACATAGAATCATGATGTAAATATATATATATATATTTTGAAAATAGAGAAAAGGTGGGTGGTGTTATATACTACTAGTGTGTGTGTTGTGGAGTTGTGGATGTTCAGTAACATATATTTAAAATTAAAAACCTGATTCTATTTTTTATATTTTCAAATCCAACTAAAACGATGCCGACAATTATTGTAAACGTGGAACACCGTGGTCTTGGGATGAACTTCCCAGAATTGAGGTTTCAAGGTGATATCACCATTGAAAAAATGAAAATGAATCTCATGATGAAAACAGGGACGGAACCGCAGAATATGGAATTAAGTGTTGTATATGATAATGAAAGCAAAGAAGAAGTTTTATTAGCAGATGATACCAAAACATTGGATGATTATGATATCGTATCTGGTATGAATTTCATTATAGTTGATACAAGTGAAGCAAGCATAAGCAATAATTTAAATATGAATGATGTAAATACTGTGAAAAAAGTAGAAGCAAAAACTGGAGATTCTGGTTTTGCTGCTTTCCGTAAAAAACAAACAAAAAAGAAAAGACCACCAGCAACAGATGATACGGAAAAAGAAGAAGCAAGTAAATTTCAAATTGGAGATAGGATTAAAACAAAAAGTGGTAACTTGGCAACTGTGCGATTTATTGGACCTATTGAACCATTACCAAAAGGGTATTTTCTAGGAGTTGAGTTAGACGAACCAGTTGGTAAAAACGATGGTGAAGTCAAAGGTGTACGATTATTTCAAGTTGATGAAAATAAAGGCGCAGTTTTACGGCCATCTGCTGCCACTAAACTTGAAGATGACGAATCATCCTTGAAGAAGTGAGAAAGAAGAAAAAAAACATAAAATTCTATACGTACACAGAGAGGGTGTAATAATAGTGTTTGTCGTATATACGTAAATATTACAACACATTAATATTAATTCACTAATATCAATATGCATATGCATATCATATTATCATATGATATATGTGTTTTTCTCTTACTCAGTACGATCGTATGTTATACGTATAAAATTCTTTTACTCCCGTTTATTAACATCTCAAATCAAAAATGATTTATAAATTTTAGTAAAAATTATTTAGTACGAAGTATTCAAAAGATGTTTCCGCTGTCTGTGATTCAGAGCTAAATGAAAGAGGTCCAAAGTTTATATATATATTATATAATTTAATTATATAATATAAAAATTTTCTCTTACTCATGTATTATATATGTGTTTTTCTCTTACTCATATGTTATATAAAATTCTTTTACTCCCGTTTATTAACATCTCAAATCAAAAATGATTTATAAATTTTAGTAAAAATTATTTAGTATTCAAAAGATGTTTCCGCTGTCTGTGATTCAGAGCTAAATGAAAGAGGTCCTCCTTCATAAAGATATATGATATATATCATACTCTTTATACTCTATCATATATTATTTTAAAAATATGTGTGCGTGTGCATCCATATCGTTTTATATATTCTATTTTTATTTTACTCATCTTCTGCTGGTTTTTCCTTTCTCACTTCACGAGTTTTTCTATTGTAATAAAATGTACCACCTTTATTCTCAGATTGATTTACTTCTATCCATGTATCTAGCGATGAATTTGTTAAGTCACTATTACTTGACAATCTATCATTTGATTGTTGCGAACCTTCATCATATGAATCATATGATTTATTATTCATATCTTCATCTTCATCATTTTCAAATTCATCTGAATTATAATTATCCTCGCCCCCCTGCTCTACTCTGGACCCCAGAAATTTTCCTTGCCCCTGCTCCTCCTCGTTATTATTATTATTCATTATAACAACATCAACATCAGCTAATTCAGTGATTTGTTGTGGTATTTCATCATCATTGTTTTCAAAATTTTTAATTGATTCTTCAGAAAACACATTCCCCACGTTCTTCCTCACCTCATCATTCTTATTAAATGTTTCAACATTCATATCTATCTTTTGATGATTATTGTATTCATCAACATCGCTATCTTTATTATTACCTTCATTGTTTCCATCACCACCATCTCCCTGTTGCTCAACTTGTTGTGCTTGTTCTTGTCCATCTGCTATTATTTTACTATCATCAAAATTAATTTCATCAACATTCTCGTTTCCATTTCTATCTTCTTTATTATTATTGATAACTAAAGTCTTTAATTTTGATTCAATTTCAGGCATATGTTTTAAAGTAATACGATATTGATTAGCTATTTTATCATTCATATCACGCATTTGTTTCATCAATAGACTATGATTTTCACGTGTTGATAATTGGTATGATGTTAAATTTTTCTCGAAATTTAGAAATCTTTTAGAATCTATTTTACGATCTTCCTGTCTTTTTTCATCTACAGCAGTTTGTACTACCTCTAAATGGTTTTCTAATCGTTTTACTTGTTTCCCAGATGATTCTTCTCTACCTAACATTAACCGACGTATATTTTTTTCCAACGAACGCAACAATCCTCTTAAAGTTTCCACGTCAACCGCAGTGGTATTACCAGCACCACTACTACTGCTATTAAGTGATGATGTCGTACTACTATTGTTATTATGACCACCCACTTTTGCACGTAATAAACGTAGTTCCTCCACGCTATGTTTTTCGATTGTTAACATATGTTGAGATAAATTATCAAACGTTGATGTAATTGTGCTAGACAGTTCTTCAGCTTTGCGCTTGGTTTCTTCACGATTCAAAAGTTCATTTTTCAATGCATCAAGTAAAGTTAACAATTTAGCCCTTTCAACATGCCAATTGGAACGTTCCTCTTGATGTTTTTTCATCATTAATTCTGCTTGATCTTTCAATGCTATTTCATTTTTCATTAATGTCTCATTTCGTATTAAAATGGTTTCCTTTGAGTGTTTAATTTTCAAAAGCTCGATTTCTTTCTCTAAATTAGTAATTCTATCACATAGTTCTTGTTGTGATGTTGCAGTTTTCATTGTAACTGGTTGCGATGCAAATGGAAGATTTGACCGACTTAAATTAAATGGTTTTGCCTTTAATGCAGATTTTTTAACTTTAAATTTAGTACCATTAGCAATACTTTCTTTACGACGTCTTGCTTCTAATTGTCTTGCAACATGTGATTGCATCGCTTCGTGTTCGTAAAATGAAGACATCGACCCTGAAATGGATGAATAATTGTTGTTATTATTGTCATTGTCTTCCGCATCGTTATTCTTATTCTCATTGTTGTTGTTGTTGTTAGTACCACCATTCATCACGTTGTTATCACTATTATTCATATTCATATTATTATTATTAGTTAAATTATTAATATTATCAATTTCTTGCTGCTGTCTTTGTGATAGTGGCGACGACGCATTTACATCATTAAAAACACGTTTTTTTATATTTATATAATTGCTTTGACTATTAGAATACGACATATTTGAAGGCGATGTTTTATGAAATTTGTTACGTTGTGGGCTAATAATATTATTGTTTGTATTATTATTATCAAAACTATTCGTAAATGACTCAGTTGATGGAGCTTCAAGACCTGTACCAACCAGAAGTCTAGATTTCACATTTTTGTACCTGCCTTTACCCGTATTTAATTTTGGTTTGAATGTTAGACCTCTTGTCATTGCTTCTAGTTTTCTTCTATGTTCATCCGCATGTTGCTTCTTCTTTCTATCAGCCCATTTTTTCTGCTTTTCGTATGTACTTCTTCTACTAGAGATATTCATAATCTTGTTTAATGCCAATAATAATTACTATGGATATTAAATACAAAGTATACAATTATACCGCTGTAGTACTGTAACGATGTAAAACGATTTTTTCCTTCTATTTAAATCAGTTTATGTGCAGATCAATCTATTTATCTATCTTATAGGGTTGTGCTTTTTGTTGTTGTATATGTCTTTTTCCATAATTTACGAACTATCATTTTGTATATTATGATTTTTCTTTTTAAATGTATATATTGTCGTCGTCGTCTATATCTTTATTCCTGGGGCGGCTATGATGTGTGTGTGTGATGTGGCGTATAGGCGGGTGTGTTTCGAGTTAGATTTGTACAAGATCCATAAGTACCAGGTAATACTAATTAAGGATAAAGCTTTAGGGGGAAAATAACTATAAAATTTTAATAGAATAGTGAGAATTATGATGTGGTCTGGTTAAAATCCAATTGATTTTGAATTTCCTTAATGTTATAGTAGACTTAAAGTTTCAAGTTCTCTCTGGTGAGAGTCGTCTGCGTCGTCAGACTCTTTCGAGCATCAGCGTGTGAATGCTGGAATGCCTGGATGGTATATTATTTGAAATTATATATATAAAGATACAGATATTTTTGAAAAATGTAAGATCATATATTACTTTTTAAACACATTATTGACTTCTTCACTGTTATTGTCCTCGTCTTCTTCATCCGAAGAAAGGGATGAAGACGGTAAATTGAACATAACTTTACCAACTTTCTTTTTATTGTTATTTGTTCTCCCTCTATTACCATGATAAACATCATCGTCATCATCATCGTCATCATCATCGTCGTCATCATCGTTGAAAAATGACCTCCGTTGCATTCTTGCAGAATGATCCATTTTTGCAGTTTCTTTCGTTACAATCGGTTTTTTCTTGACTAGATCCATTATATCATCATCATCTTCATCACCATCATTTGAAAATCCATATTTTTTTAAATTCTTTTCAAAATATGAATCATCTACTTGTTGTTTATTTGTTGGACTGCTTAATGGACTATTTGTTGGAGAATAATTTACGATATTTTGATCCTCATCTAATTGAAAACCATCACAATCAAAAACTAAATCATCATTTATAAAATCTTCGCTTATTTGTCGTTTTAATTCTTCTCCAAATTCTTCGTCATTTTTATCAAATGGACCTTCTTCCTTTGTATAAATTGATAGGTTTAACTTTTTCAAATTGTGTTTTAACCAATGTTTGCTCTTTAAGTTTTTTACTTTTTCAATACCATGATCAATTACGTTTAACATGTAAACTAAAGAAGCTTTTCCTTCGATTATCGATAAATTTTTTTTCTTATTGTTATTATTATCACCATCATGATGTTGATTTTTACCCTCAAACGAATTTGATCGACCCGATTTTCTTGTTAATGTTTCTAACGTTGGCAATTTTAAGCTTTTATCTAATAATTTTATCGATTTACTGATATAATTTGTTTTATCTAAAAAAAATCGGCGCAAAGAATCATTTTCTTTCCGCCTATATGATAACAATTCACTTGTTGTTGGATTTTTATTTAATAATAGAAAAGTAAGCGTATCTACTATGTGCGCTAGCAACATATTGTTTTTTAAATATTTGAAAAATAATTTAACAAATAGATCCAATATATTGTGCTTCATGATAATATCATCGACATATGAACATTCTAAGCGTATCAATGAAGAGAAAAATTTTGTAATCTCCATACAATAAATCGGGCAATGGTTGGCATTATCTTCACTTTCGACTAACTCTTCAAGTATTTCTACAAATTGTCCTATTTGAACTAATAATACATTAAACAATGGAAGTTCTGAAACTTGGCAATCTTCATATTGCAAATTATTATTGTTACTTTCAAACTTTCCTTCGTCCACATTATTATCTCGCACAACAACACAACCTCCGTCGTATCCTTTCACTAATGCTGTGATCACATCTAATGCATAAAATCCTAATTCAATATTATTTTTCTTAGTCTTATGCTTGTAGTTGTAAACTGTATTTTGTACTTGTTCAATAGTTTTACCAACAAAACGAACAGCAACATTTTTGTTTTCATATATGTCACTCTTTATTTTTTCACATGCATTTGTTTCGTATGATGCTTTTGATATAATATTCACTAACAATTTGCTCGTATTAAATGGTATATTATCATCATATGTTATAAATAAATTTGACAGGATCAAATTTGTTGTATCATCATTTCGAATAATATCATCATTGCTATTAGTAGGTGTTAAAAATAATTCTTCAAAAAATGATGCCATTGATGGAAATTCAATATACGATAACAAGTTTTCCAACTTCAATTGCTCAACAAAAATTGGTCGATACTTATCATTAGTTAGAAAACAAAAATAAACCTTTGTTAAATATCGTGAAACAATATTATCTATTGTATGTATTTTATTATCTGAAAATAAAAACAATAGTTTCCATGCGCGTTTATACTTTTTTACATCATTACACATGCTTTCTATAATTTGCGTAGATGAGGCCTCATTATATGCTAATGTTAAAAATGCACCATATGACAACTCATAACCATTAAATAAATCATTTGACGAGGCAGATCTTTGCAATTTACCTTCATCTGTTTGTTTGGCATTTTTAAAATTAAACGAATTTTTTCCACTTATCAATAACGTCAATAAATCACATACATTTGAAACTGAATTAAAATATATTACATCATTTGCATTATTTGCCAATTCCGTACACACGTTGATAATTTGGTACGATACATCCATGGTGGTAGTTTATTGTTGATTGTAATATACGTAATGACTACACGATATGGAACCGTATGATATGGTTTTGCATGTGCATGTCTATCTACCCCGGCAATATTCATTCTCGGTCTTTAGTGCATAAATATTATACCACAACAATTTGTGTTATTATTTGTTCTGATGATGATGCTTCTTTCTCCGATAGTATTATTTACCTTGTAGCTCCCACCAGTTAGTATACTAATAAGCACGGGGGTTTAAATAATCTAATGTGAATGGGATGGTCACACATCACGGCTATAAAATCACAACAAAAAATATAGGTGTGTGTACATCACGATTTTAATATAATACCCCTCATCACATTACATATTCAAAAAACTTGTCCCATTCTAAGATCACATTGCTTGACTTATACAATTTATAAATTCGAGTTTTGATATACTTCATAATATCCTCACGTTTCTGAATTGTTGAAGATGTTATACATATTCAAAAAACTTGTCCCATTCTAAGATCACATTGCTTGACATTGAAACCTCTTCCGGCTTTTGAAAATATGTCGTCAATCCATTCATGTAATATAATTGTTCTATGAATTTATTTTGTTCATATTCTTTGTTATAAATATGGAATAAATTTGAAGTAATAAAATAATCCATTGTATATTCTATGCCACTAGTCACGGGATGCCCCCAAAAGGCTGCTTGTACACGCGCTAATCTTTTATATGCTAAAAAATAAGTAAGATGATCCATCCCAATTTCTGGATATATTAGTACATCCAATAAATCATCTAATATACTATTTGCAACGGAATTTAACGTTTCATGTGAACTAAATTTACGAATGTTTGCATGGTTCATAGAAGATAATATTTCCTTCGTAATGTTATCATTTAAATTGATACCACCTATAAAATAAACATATACTTCATATTTATTTCGATAAGTTGTTTGTTTACATAATTCAGTTATGATTCCTTTAATTAACTTTCCTACAGAATGTTTGCGAAAAAACGAGCTAATAAATCCAATGCGTCGTCGTTCCTGTTGAGATGATAAGTTTCCTTGCATTTGATAAACATGATTAGTCATATTCTTCCTTGTTTTTTTCGGTTCATCATCTAACAATTTTGGTGCACAATGTCGATATGCTCTAGCCAAGGCTAATCTTTCAATTAAATCATTTCCACCTTGATAAATTAAATAATATCCAAATGCACCATCACCTAAAGTATCTAGCAACTTGGTACAATCATTGATTCATGGAATAATTTTTTGCCCTTTCACAATAATGAAAGGACTTTGAGCGTTTTTTTGCAATTTTAATGCTATGTACCTGCTAATTTCGTTATGATATTTCAATGCTAATGGCCAAATAGCAGGTGCACAGCATTGCAGAAATCGTCAGATTCGGTCACGATATGACCATCAAGCAGGTATTAGCACTATGTATACAAAGACTCTGGTAAAACTGAAACAGAAACTGACAAATTTGCCTAAAAATAAAACACCTCCATCCTCCATTTTTCCATAGTGTGTAGTGTTATTCTTTATACCCCTTCAACTTGTGCACTTATACTTTTACTATAGCCGTGATGTATACATACATGTGTGTGTGTTTAAGAGATGCAAGTGCACATGAGCTAGAGATATATACTGTATGTCCAAAACATCCTTTCATTTAATCAACAATCCATATCATAATCTTGTTTATTATTTAAAGAAGCGTACGATATAGTTGTAATCTAGAATAGTTTTGACAGATACGATATATATATTCATTTCTTCGAGATTTCATATTTATTTTTTTTAAATAATATTTTTTTATTATTTTTTTTGGACACACACACATTTCTATATATATAATACTTCCCATTACACGACGACACAAAGCCATCATACCACACCAACAACAAAAACAACACACGACGATATATAATATAAAACAATGGGTTGTGGATCATCATCAAGTAAAGTTGGAAATGATTCAGGTGGCACTGAACCATTTCGTTCAGATAATGTATTAGTTTCAAAATATAAATTAGGGAAAAAATTAGGAGAAGGTAGTTATGCTACTGTCTTTGAAGCAACGGATAAAGAGGACAAAATATGGGCCGTGAAAATCATTGATAAGAGCAAATGTTCACCAGAAGAATTAGTGGAAGTGAAATGGGAAGCAGAAGCATTGCAAATCGTGAAACATGAAAATATTACATATTTAAAAGAAGCATTAGAAAGTGCTAATTATTATTATCTAGTCATGGAAATCATGGCAGGTGGGGAATTGTTTGATCGTATTGTGGAGAAGGAACATTATTCTGAAAAAATGGCTCGTGATGCAATACGTACAATTGCAATTGCTTTGTTACATGCGCATGATGTTGGTGTAGTTCATTTAGATATGAAACCAGAAAATGTTTTATATCAAGGTTCAAATGATGATGATCCATTGAAAATTTGTGATTTTGGTATAAGTCGTAAAATAGAAGATGTGTCATCGTTTCAATACCTTCTTCATCCATTGTATCAAATGCATCATATAACCACGTTGTATTATTTGGTCGATTATATATACGTACATGATAATTCAATGCATTGTAAAAATTTTCTAATGCTCTCCAACGTCTTTTCTTTTTAATTAAATTATCTTCCTTAGCACTTACTAAATCCCTGCCATTTAGCGTTTCATATATGGATTTCGTTGGTTTCGTCTCTTCATACGTTTTACCTTGTTTTTGTTGTTGTACAAAATCATATGCCGTATTTGCCATGGATAATGTACGTACATCAGATGTCGATATATCTAATAATTTCTTTAATTTTGGTATATCAAATGCAACAGCTGCATTGTAAATTTGTCGCAATTCAGTTGCACGTTGTTGTGATACTTGTGGTTTTAATTGTTTTGGTAAATCATCCCGAGCTAAATCAATTGCATCTTTAATACAAAATTGCAATACAGCAAAATCATATTCCCGTCCATAGACATTTTTGATTCCTTCTGCACATTGTTTTGCCATGCGTACAATTCGTTTTGCATTTACTTCCTCCTTTGCTTTTTCATCCACTTGTATTTGTAAAAATTCACTTTGTGCACGCCATGGTTGCCCTTTCTCTGCAATCCATACTGCACCACCAAGTGGATTGGGATGTATTTTACGTTTCGGTGATGAACGATGTGACATATGTAATATAATATTTATTGTATAATTTATATATATATTATGAAGTGAATGTATGTATATATGTATATGTGTAAAAGAAAATTACGTTTGTCTACAATTTGAATTGTTCTGTTCTTGTTTTTTTTTTATTGTCTATATATTTATGATTGGTTTGTATATTTTCTATGTCATGTGTATGTCATGTGTGTGTGTAT
>LT649889.1:0-11928 GCA_900128395.1 Stramenopiles sp. TOSAG23-2
TGATGATAGTGGAATACAAAGTATTATTGATGGATTAAAAACAAACAATACATTATGGCAATTGGACCTAAAGAATAATCAACTTAGTGATAATATGATATCACAATTAAGACGTATAAAACAATATAAAAGAGATGGATCAAACGGGTATCAACAAGTGGAATGGATGTGGATAGACACATACAGACATAAAAATTAAATACATATATTTATATATACTACCAATTACAATATACCTATATAAGATAATAATAGTATTTTTATAATACATAGAATTATCATAGTTAATGTGAGCATTTACTCTTATGCAAAGCGGTGTATTATCTTAGCACCATACTGCTGCCACTTCTTATATTCTTCTTCACACCTTCTTCTTTCTTCTTCACGCCTTCTTCTTTCTTCTTCATAATATCGTTTAAATTTTTCATTATGTTCAATTGTATAAATAACACCTTTCTTAATGGAACTTTGATTTTTACATGCATAATACAATGGTGTTTCTCCATATATATCTTTTTGTATTATCATATTTATATCTAGTTTTTGAAGTAAATAACGTACTAAATTGGTTAATGGAACTTTGATTTTTACATGCATAATACAATGGTGTTTCTCCATATATATCTTTTTGTATTATCATATTTATATCTAGTTTTTGAAGTAAATAACGTACTAAATTGGAGTTTTTTTTACTATAATATGCAGCAAAATGTAAAACATTCCAACCGTCACGTTTACTACAAATACTTAGATCAGCACCATTACCAATTAATAATTGAACAATCTTTAAATGCTCATATCTTGCAGCTGCACCTAAAGGTGTAAATGAGACATTACGGCTTGAAGTACCTTCAGTATTCAGAAATGTTTTCAACTTAAAGTTACGTACATTTGCAGGTAATTCTTTCAATTTAATTTTTTCAATCCATATTAAATTTTGAACATCATCTAAATGTCCTTTTTCACACGCACAAATGAATGGAGTAGCTTTTGGAAACATTCTTCTATATTCTTCATCTAATAAATGCGGTGGTGTATTCTTCATAATCGTCGTTGATTTATTATTTATTGTTACCGTGATACCTCCATCATAATTTAGACCCATTAGGAATAATTCTTTACCTAAACTACTTATTTGTGTCTTCTTTTTCTTCTTGTTGTTGTTCTTCTCCTTTCGTCTACTATTAGAGGCACCTAAACCTGGAAAGACCCATTAGGAATAATTCTTTACCTAAACTACTTATTTGTGTCTTCTTTTTCTTCTTGTTGTTGTTCTTCTCCTTTCGTCTACTATTAGAGGCACCTAAACCTGGAAAATCATCATCGATACTTGTCATTATTTTCTATTTTATATAAGAGGATGATGTATATTATCTCTTGCAAATATTTATAAATATATATATATATTTCATTTCCATTTACCCACAATGACCGACTATATATAATGCAGTAGATAATAATAATTTTATATTTAAATAAATAAAAAAATATTATTATTAACTATCATAACAAATTTAATGAAAATATAAATATAAATTATATTATTAAATTAAAGTGAGCACACGTGAAACAACTGCAAAGTAAACTTTGCAACTGTTGCAAGTCAGAAACTAGTGTATAAAAATATAATCTGTTTTATAAGATTTTTTATATACTAAATTAAGAGTAAATATTACCGGTGTTATTATTATGATGTATCATACAAAATAGTATTATAGTGTAATTATGATGCATATAAAAATGTCTATATTTTATAAAAAATACGAATCGTAAAAAAGAAAAAATATTTTATTGTATGACACAAACTTTACTTGAAACTGAACTTGCACGTCGTTGCCATTTCAAATATGTCTTTGGCATTTGATCATTTAAACTTTTAATTTCTTTATTTAACACTTGTATTTTATCTTGTAATTGAACTTTCCGTTCATCCTGATGTCGTGCTGCATTTTCTAATTCTTTCACTGTACTTTCTAAATCTGCAACTAATTGTCGTTGTGCTTTATCACGTTTACATAACCATAAGATCATATTCGTATTCCCACGCAATTCATTTGGTACATTTTCTGTATCATTTCCTTGTACATCAACTTCTTCCAATGCTAAACACCGACATATCTGTGGCTCCACTTCTCGTAGATGGTTGTTACTGGCTTTCAAAACACGCAATGTTGGAATATTTCCAAGCGTAGGTGGTAACAACGTTAATGCATTTTCTGATACAATTAATTCTTCCAACATTTTACAATTACCAAGTTCACCTGGTAGCTGTTTTAAACGATTACCGTTTAATCTAATTTTTTTCAAACGTGCACAAAAACCTATTTCTAAAGGCAAATCTTCTAAACTGTTGTTGGATATGTCAAATTCACGAAGCAAAACCAATTCACCGATTCCAGACGATATTTTTTTAATATTATTAAACGAAACATTTAATACAATTAATTGTTGACCCCACGTCCATAATACATCATCTAATGTTGACCATGCACGGTGTGATAAATCTAAATATCCAGATTCATCTGGTTCTTTTAATAAATCATCAAATTCTTCCATATTTATTTATATAGATATATATATATGTATGTATGTATTGATTTATCTTTATAATATGTTCATTCTCTCCTTTTCCTTTTCCACCTTTTTCTAACTCTCGATCAATAAATATATTTCTATTTTGTTGTATATATATATATATTAATTTAATAAAAATAACGTTTTCGATGAGATGATTCAACGACTATATAGTATACATAATAGTATACTAATAGTGTAAACTATGTCTATATAACTCATAGTAGAAATGAGGGAAATAAGAAAATTAAATAAATAACAAAAATCACGTCTAACATAAATATATATGTAATGCAAAAAACACTCATAATATGCATCTTGAAAATTATTATTTTTCATATTTTATATATTTTTACCTATAATGCATTTAAATAAAATATGATAAATTCTCTCAAATATTACTACGCGTAAATATTAAAAAATCCTCATCGAAAACCACGTCCTCTACCACCACTCATCTTTTTCAACATGACGCCAAGTCCAACTGCACCAGCTGCTAATAAAATTAATCCACCAGTTAACATTTCAGTTGATACATTATCAGGCATTAAAACACTTTGTGCCTCTGTTGCTTTTTCATCAAATCCACAATAATCATATTCATATGTTGATAAATCATATTCAGTTAAATGTGAACCAATTGCATTTAAACCATTGTTAATTAAACGTTCGTTAAAATTACGTTGTAACCATAAGACTTCTGTTAATTGTTCTAAACATTGTTCAAAATTACATGCTAATAATCGATCTTCATTCATTACTAATACAGCTAATGCTACACGAATCAATTCTGTCCAGCCACCAGCAATAATACGATCAAATGAATATGATAATGCTGGTTCTTGCATTTTACTTGCAAACAACGGTAAAATCCAACTCGGTAACCATAATATTGGCGTGATTTCCAATTCTTCGAAATGTACATGTAATTTCGGTGCAACTTTTTTCAATGCCATGTCTGTTTGATATAATGCTAAATGCAAACGTGACATCCCATTTGTAAATATATCAGCTAAATTATATTTAGGTTTTTTCATTAACGCATCTAAAATCCAAAAAACATCTTCTTCACATGCATGCATCAACATGTAACCGGAAATAAAATTCATTCCTTGTACATATCCAACTTGTGGATTATGAATGGAATACGCATTTAAAACACGTCTTAAACGCTGTTGACCTAATCCATCTTTTTTTTTGTACATTTCTGTTGTTGGAAATGTTCTTGAAACATCACGCATAATTTGTTCATCATTATCTTTACTAAAACCATTACCAAGCAATGCATTGTATTTTCCTTCAACAATATGTGCACCCGTATTTTCAAACCATTGTTGTATGCGTACAGATCGTTGGCTGTTTCTAGCATTTGCTTTTGATATCAGCGACGAGACTGATAATTGTTTAGATAATTGTTGTTGTTCTCCTTCTGTATTATTATTATTAACATTACTTCTTGATGCAGGAGGAACAGAAACTTTCATATTTGCAGCTAAGTTTGGCATTTCATTATTATTATTATTATTATTATTACTATTATTACTTTCACCTAGTAATTCTTGTTTTATTTCAAGATAGGAACCACCTAATAATTCACTTTGTTGCGTTACTAAATTTTGTACATTGTTTTTAAATTTTTCATACTTTTGGTTGAATGAATTTTTCATGAATTCTTCAGCTAATACAGTCGTAGTTAATTTTCCAGTAATTTCTAAACGTAATATATGCCCACGGGAATATGCTTCATTTGCTACTTTGTTTAAATCATTATCATTATGTAAAACTATTTTATCGCCAGTAATACTATCAACGACTGAAAAAATATAATGATCGACTTGGAGATTCTCTGTCTCTAATTGTATCCAAGATCCAAATGAGGGAGTGAAAGAACGAACTAAAAATTCAAGGGATAAACGTTCATCCGCATCAAATGCTGTACGATACATTTTACCAGATGTGCATACTTTAATAATTTTCGGTGGTTTTCTTTCATTGTTCCCAATATTATTATTATTCACAATTGATGCCATGCTATGTGTGTGTGTGTGTGCGTGTGTACAAAATTACGATATCTAATGTACAGTAATTAAATTATCTATATTATTATGAATAATACAAATATGCTACGCATTATCTATTTATGTCTCTCTATGGGTATAAATTTATGACTTTCCTATATGGTTGAATGTACTATATATATATGTTTTTTAGTTTTAGTTTTGAAAAAATATATTGAAGTAAGAAGAATGTTGGAGGATAGTTCCGGAGACGGTATGTATTATAATGCTATGTGCCTCTTATAATATTGGTATATAATAGTATAGTAATAGCATTGATATTTAGCATAAATTTTTTACATTTTGTTTGATGAAAGAAACTCCCTCTGCATCAAAATAAAAAGAAAAAAAGGGAGGGTGGCAGTCGGTGCGCATCTTCTTCGAATTAACACACAGTGTTTATTAAACCAGTATAATATATACAATACATGTATTAGTAGATATCAAAATACATACAAGAAACAATGTATTACATACATCAATAGATTCGTAAGTAATAACAAAAAATTTAAACATAAAATGCGTAGTTTTCTTTATATGTTCAATCAACGTAGCACAAAATGTGTGTTACCTGTCTTTTTTATATGTACATTATTTTTGTCGTTTTCATCTGTAAATATTTTTTGTCGGCCGCCATCTTTATTATTATCGACTTCTTCTTCTAATAATAATAATGACAACAACAACAATAACTATTGTAATGGTAACACATTTTTAGTTTCAGCTACTTATATACGAAGTAAGAATCCAAGGCATGCTACAAAACAACATGGGTTAACTATTAAAGAAATTGCTAAAGGGGAAGTTGATGGTCTAGATATTATGAAACAATATGAATTAGATAGGGCACATCCACCAAAACCAGAATCGATGAAAGATAAAAATGGTTTACCAAACTATAATATGCAATCTTTATACGTAGATGGATTTCCTAAAACGAAAAAACTAGTAGATAGCGCAAGGAAAATGTTTCCACATTACCAAATTAGTCCAAATAGATTAATCGAACCATTAGCTAGTCACACTGCTACCATTTCATCCTTATCAAAATTTTCAGAAGATCCAAAAGTATATGGTATGCATGGTGCAGGACTACGTGGCGGTGCACCAAATATTGGTTTGCAACCAAACAATTGGGAAACGAATGATCCAAATACAGGAGGTCCAAGCCTACTGTATCAACAATATTCGACACATCAATATGATATGAAACTTACCGATGTGGCAGATCCAATAGAAAATGCCCATGTTTTAAAAAACTCAATCATTCAAGATCCAATAAAACAAAGACATTTTAATGCGGAAAGTGTTTCAGGAAAAGCTTTTATGATGAGTGGACAATATGCAGGACCTACTGTTGGTAATCCATCTAGCCCTGGAGGTCCGGGCAATGTTGCTAATAATAATAATAATAATAATGCAGTTGCTGGAGGAGGATCTAATTCTGCTGAAGGAGGATCCAATGCTGCTGGAGGCGGTGGTGGCAATGTTGCTGGCAGTAATGCTGCTTCATCTTCCAATCTTGGTGATAGTTCTGCAAGTAGTAGTTCAAGTCTGAAAGGAAGTTCTTCGGCTAGCTTTGAGTCAATTAAGGGATCAAATGCGGCAATTGAAGCACATCAATTGAGTGCAGAAGAACATGAAAGGAATGCAGATCATAATGAGAATGAAGCAAGTCAACTGCGCGAACAGGCAAAAGATTTATCAGGAGAAGAAAAAGAGATGGTCATGGAACAAGCAAATACATATCAACAATCGGCACAGCGAGAACATCAAATTGCAGCAATGGAGGATAAAAAAATAGCAGATACAAGCGATGATACAGATGATAGTGATGGTGAGGAGGAAGAAATAGAACAAAAATCTGAGCAAAGAGAACAGCAACAGCAACAAAGTGGACAAGGTAAAGATGGCGATCCAGGAATGCCATGTAAAAGGAACGCACCTGGAAAATGTGGACCACGATCTCAATGCGAACAACGAAAAGGGATGACTCCACAGCCAGGCTATTGCAACGGCGGTAGTGAGAATATATGCTGCGTACGCCACAATCCAAATGAAGATAAGCCACCAGTCAAAACGTCAGGATCTGGTAGTTGTCCTGGTCAGCAAGTATGGCAAAAAGTTTTGAATAACCCTGGAATTCAGTTAAATAATTTTCATCCTAGTGGAGTACAAGATAATGCGGATCCAAAGAAGCAAGTGCAAGCTGCAGCGCAAGGAATGAAAGCAGAGCGTTCAAGTTATGGGAATGCACCGGGTGGAAGCACATGTTTGTCACCAAGAGTTGCAGAATTTTTGTTAAAACTTGGAAATAAATATGGTGGTGTTGGTGTCAACTCTATCGCTGGCGCGAGCCATAGCAAGAGTTCGTCTCATTATAGAGGCACGACAATAGATGTCGGAAAATTGAAAGGTAGAGTATTGAATGATGTAGAAATGGCGAAATTAGTTGTCAATACGTGTGTGCTCGAAATGGGAGGTGCAGCTATTTCTAACCCAGGTGGTAGGAAAATACCAAATACTAAAAATTTTGGAGGGCATAAAACTTGGGTTCATTGTGGTTTGAGGTTGTAAAAATTTTTAAGAAGTGTGGTCAATAAAATACGAACTTTGTCCATACATCATAATGGTTAAAATCTAAAGTTTAAATAATAATTTTGTCTTTCCGTGTGGGAAATACCACGCTCAATATACTCTATCTCAGAGGGAATAATATGTTAATCCTCCCAATCTAAAAAAATGATTTGCTCCTATTATTAATAAAGCTCTCATGCGCCGCCGCAAGCTAAATACTCTATTAAAATATAAGCACAAGTAGGTCTGAATCCAGCATAACACCCTCGATGAAAGTGATGTGAACAGTCCATAAGTTTTCCAAAGTTTGATGGTTTTGAATTCTCCAGGAGTGGATTCATAGAGAGATTATAAAATATTACGAACGTCGTAAAAAGGAAATATTTATACCGAAGAGGTATGATAGGCTATGATATCATATAAAATTGTAAAAAAACATATATATATATATCATATTCATCTGATTACGTACACGTATCATACCCTGCTGTACTGCATGGTATATCATAACACTCTGGCATATGGTAAATACCAAAAGCTTCCGTAAAAAATTTTTTTCTCAATCAAATGCATCTAAATCCTCCTCCTCCTCCTCTTCTTCTTCTTCTTCTTCTTCTTCCACCTCCTCCAAACCGTTCTCATTTCCATCATCATTATCACCGTCAACGATACCAACTAAAGTACCAATAGAATGCATCATATTGCCAACAATTTCATTATCATCAACAACTACTTCCATATCACCATTTTCCATTTCAACGTCGCTATCACCTTCATCATCACCACCTTCATCATCATCATCTTCTTCTTCTTCTAAATCATTGTTTTGACGCTCTAAATAATTTCTCACCATTGAACGGACAATTGGAAATAATTGCTCTCTGGGCAAATCAATCAAATGTGACGCAATAAGATGTGGTAATCGGAATTGTAACGGGCCAAATTCAATGATTATTGTTTCTGCAGATTCTTCTTGCACAGTAATTTCTATATCATTTTCATCATCATATATACCAGAATTATATGCCAGCACTTCGGTCCCTTGCTCTTTGTAATTTAGATTTAATGCTTCATCGTCCATATATGGATCTGTGCCAAGCTTTGGCATTTCAAAACTTGTATAAACCGTCCAACAACTTTGTAAAATGAAACCTTTATGTACAGGATGTCGTGAAAGAATATATCGTGGTACATCTCGACCTTCCACTGTTGCTCTTAGAAAATTACATGGCGTACCTGATCCAGGCTCACGTGTATCTGAATTTCCCCAACGCCAAGTGACAGAAACTTCCGTCCATATAGTATTTCCTCCTAACGAACGAGTCGTAGTCCCATCACGATTAAATTTAATTTTAATACATTCTTTTGATGAGCTCCAATATGGATCCTGTGAATACCAGCCATGTCCAGCTGCTTTTTTAAATCTAAAATTCCAATGAAAACTGGTCAGCTCTTCCAATGTTAAAACATTACGCTTGGTATCTTTGATAGTATTTTTAAAGATATTGATAAGATTATTGCCAACACTATTGGTATTATTTTGATAAATGTGGTTGTTACTATGATGATTATTTTCTTTATTATTTTTACTATTATTATTAATTTCTTTCCGTATGCGACACCTATTTTCGGGTGATAATATCATTAGACCATCTTTTAAATGTTTTGGCACATATGACAGTTGCGACCAATAACGCTGCAATAACAGCATCCATACAACAGGGCTCCGCGTTGAGTCATACCACTCTTTATTTACATATGAGTAAATTTTTACAATATCTTTGAATCTAAAAAATGTTAATGTCTTACATATGCCAACTTGTGGCATTGAATAATTGGAATTATTATCATTATTGCTGTTTTTCTGATTTGCAACTACTAAACCTGCCATTACTTCTAATGATTATTGATTATGTGTGTATGTGTGTGTATTATTCTTCTATTTTCTCTTGTTGTTGTTGTTGTTGTTATATTTGTTATTTTAAAAACGAGCTATAACCAACATCATGTCATATTGACTTTTTTATTATTATTACTTCTCGTGCACATGAAATATTGATGCATCATCATAAATAATACTATATATATATCATATGAGTTTATAATACGTGTAGGTAGGAGTGATACAGTACTGTACTGTATAGTATAGTAGTCTAGTATTCATGAGTAGACGACTTAGACTACCTAAGTAGTGTATTATTTTTCTTCAGATGTGATGTGCTGATAGGCATCAAACGCACGTAGGAAGTATAATTTTAAGGAATGTATTAAACATAAATCTGACATATCAATATCTAATATGCATCAGTATTTTTTGTTAGCAAATAAAATAAATCCTTAAATATTTATAATAGTTGCTACCAAGAATATTATCCATTTCGTTGGTAGTTGTGTTGAATGATGATGATTGTGATTGTGTATGCTGGTATGCTGGTATTAGTATTACTATGGTGCTGCTATAATATGTTGTTTTTTGTAAAAAAAAAAAATATTATATAAATGTATTCCACCTGCGCAAGCCTCCACGCAAGCTTATAAATAGTAGGTGAATAGCACTTAGGACGTCATAGCATGGAAGGCCTTCGGCCTTCCATGCTATTCCTTAAAAACTTCCCTTGTGATGGGTCTAGCTACCACAAGCTACCTATTTAAAATTGGTTCAAACATGTCTATAGTGTGTAGTTTTAAAAAAGCTTAATGTAAAAAACGACTTAAAATGACTCAATATGGACTCTTATATACATATTTTACACTCCATATCATATATATATGTATAAATATATATAAAACGACCTGTCTATCATCTAACAATATATTATTACTATACATTTGCAATATACTACGTCGTGAAACATATATATACATCCATAAATCGATATATTGCCGATTTGGACATGTATTACTAACATATTGCTTTTGTATAGTTATTGTAAATTTAGGTGTATTTGTAAAAAAAACCTGTCGTTACATATACATATCGATAAAAATATGTAGAAATGCCGGTGGATCCCCCCTTAAAAGCTTATATACATCCCATGTATCATTAAAAACATAAATTACCTTCTTTATATGTCGATATAAACAGGAATATACTTTTATATATCAAAAATATCATTTTTAATGCTATAAAACAGGTTCAAATGGTACGTATTTACACGTAAAAAACGACTTAAAATGACTCAATATGGAGTCTTATATACATATTTTACACTCCATATCATATATATATGTATAAATATATATAAAACGACCTGTCTATCATCTAACAATATATTATTACTATACATTTGCAATATACTACGTCGTGAAACATATATATACATCCATAAATCGATATATTGCCGATTTGGACATGTATTACTAACATATTGCTTTTGTATAGTTATTGTAAATTTAGGTGTATTTGTAAAAAAAACCTGTCGTTACATATACATATCGATAAAAATATGTAGAAATGCCGGTGGATCCCCCCTTAAAAGCTTATATACATCCCATGTATCATTAAAAACATAAATTACCTTCTTTATATGTCGATATAAACAGGAATATACTTTTATATATCAAAAATATCATTTTTAATGCTATAAAACAGGTTCAAATGGTACGTATTTACACGTAAAAAACGACTTAAAATGACTCAATATGGAGTCTTATATACATATTTTACACTCCATATCATATATATATGGTATAAATATATATAAAACGACCTGTCTATCATCTAACAATATATTATTACTATACATTTGCAATATACTACGCCGTGAAACATATATATACATCCATAAATCGATATATTGCCGATTTGGACATGTATACCTAAAATACACTAAAATACTACACTTATATGCATCAATTCGTGAAACATATATATACATCCATAAATCGATATATTGCCGATTTGGACATGTATACCTAAAATACACTAAAATACTACACTTATATGCATCAATTTTACAACAAAAAAAACGAAAAATAGCTATATAAAATGATATGAAAAAAATAATAAAAGTTTTATATTTTGCATTGATTCTTTTTGCAATAACTAACATGGTATAATATAAATATTACTACTAAATTTCAGATTCTCAACAAATATTTTTTTTGTATTATTATGTATATATTTCAAACAATCATATATATACAAGCCAAAATGGCCAAAATACCATCCTTACGGAGGCCAAATTTTAAGCACTTGTTCGGTAAGCTCATTTGTATTGGGGAAGAGCCTACTCAATACGTATTTATTGTATTCTCCATATAGGTACAGAAATTGAGCCTAAATAATATCTGTTTTGAATTGATTGATAGAGCACAAAAACAAAATTATTGAGTGTTGTGTATATACTAAATTTAAAACGTATTACTATTGAAATGATGTCCTATTGTTAGATTATGTCCAAGTAGGCTTGCGCAAATCCATAATATACGCAAGCCTATGCGCAATCCTAGCCTTGCACACCAAAGGGAGACATTTTTCTATATAGGGCTGCCCTATTTCTTTCTGGACTACTGTAATCTTACGAGCGCTGTTTCTGGAATTTATCAGATTTTTAATGCTCTATCTATGTTATTTAATGCTGTGATGCTGCTAAATAGGGCTGTCTTTTGGTGATAAATTATGTAAGGTATTTTGGTTTCCCGATCGAAAAAAATAGTTGAAACTTTAGATATATTGATTATTATATAAAATGTATTATTATAAAATGTTTTTTATGTT